>JAUZST010015451.1:0-10204 GCA_034779995.1 Parotocinclus haroldoi | reverse complement strand
GTGTGTGTGTGTGTGTGTGTGTGTGTGTGTGTGTGTGTGTGTGTGTGTGTGTGTGTGTGTGTGTGTGTGAAAGACAGGGAGAGAGAGAGAGAGTTCAGAGTTTAAAGGCAGTATGAGAGGAAGGTAAGATAAGGATTAGGTAACATGGGTGTTTTTTTTTCTACGGGGAGGAAAACTTTCACTGATTCCTTTCCAAATGTTCTTACAAACAGTAAAATGTAGAAAATAAATTTCCAACTGTAACTTTTTTCCCCAAAAATTGTTTTAGTTGAGTTTGAGGACTAAATAAATATAACAAATAGGTCCCATGCCTTTCTTTTCGTGTATTTAAGAGAACTGACAAAAGTTGTAAAGTTAAAGGTGATGATACAAACTTTTTAATTGTCTATTTATGAGGCCATTGTGTTTTTTTATCTAATAAGAGTTCTTTTTTATCTTTCTCCAAACAGGGGCTCCATGCTACTCCAAACCTCCATCCATGCTGGGTCCGTACCCGCGGAATCCTGCTTTTGACTACTCTTGGGGTTTCAACCCATACCTCCCTGGAGCTTTGTCCCTCAACAACTGCCCCAAGTTGCCACCGGGTTCTCTCTACCCCTCACACTTCTACCCCAATCCACTTCAGGCTGGTCTGTCCCAGCTCCCTCATCCCTTCTCTTCTCTCCTGCCTCCTGGAGATACAGCCGGAGTGGATCGGGCTCAAACCGGAGGCACGACGGGAGCTCAGGCCCCGCGACTCTGCATCCCGTCTTACCCTGCTAGCTTACTTCAAGGCCGGACTGAGCTGGGTAGTTTGGGTCCTGGTCTGGGTGAGAGAGAAAGGGTGGAGAACACAGTGGGTGGAGGGGGTATTGGGTTGGGACTAGGTATAGGCCTGGGATCACTAGGGTTGGGGGGTGGAGTGGGTGTGCAGAGTGTTTCTGATCGGCACGCTGGAATGAAACAGGACCCTGAGTCCGATTCGGAGCTGGAGATCACAGATCTGAGTGACTGCAGTTCGGAAAATGAGAACGAACCAGACTTCCACGCTAGCCAAGGGAAGGAAAACAGGCTGGGCGGTCGACCACATATCCCAGAAGCGAAGACGGCTGGTCCAGGTGGAGCCCTACCTCCGCTGTCTTCACTTCCTCCTCCCATATCGCCACATCCTCTAAAAAGCCTGGTGCCCCTCAGCCCTCCTCCACCGTCCCTGCCTACATCACTGTCTCCCTCCCTGACACTGGTCGAGCGGCACAGAGAAACAGACACTCTCAAACTTTCTCACAGTTAATATGCTTCATCCCATGTTTTCATCTTGTAAATGTATTTTTTTTTTGGAATCTCAGTATTTGGTCAAATTTTCTGGTCTACTAATTTCTTTTTTTGTATTAGTGATATATTACTGTAGAAAAAAAGCAGGCCACCTTTATTGCACAAAATGTATCCAATTAGCATTTTAGCTCTTAAATGTAAAACCATTTTATGCTGCACAGAATCGCATTTAATTCAAACCACATATAACTTGAAGAGAACTTTAGTTTAGTTTCAGTCGATAGATACAGATACAGTAGACAGTTACAGTCAATACAAATGGTTATATTCATTATTTAGCTTAATCCCTCCGTAAAAACATGAGCTCAGAAAACAAAGAATATTGTAAAATTCTTATGAAATATAAAGTATTCCACAAAAGTCTTAGGCTACCATTAGATTTCATATAATTGTTTTATGACTGGTGTAATGACCATATATAATTATTTATCAGTCCCTTTATATACAGAAAAAATGGTATGCAGGATTTAAAAAACACAGAAAAATGGATACCTTCTATAGGTTACAGTGGGAAGTGTTAGGGTGACTGAAATAACAGTCAAGAAACCACTTCTCAGAAAGGGAACAGGATGAAAGCACTGATATATGTTAAAGAATGAAGATCATTATGGAGGGACGAATCTAGGTTTGAATTTTTGGGGTCCAAACATCAACAATATGTTATATAAAGTATGATCATTATAGTGCTGCTAAAACAAAAAAATGTAATGGTGGCCTGAGACTTTTGCATACTACTGTAAATGTAAACAAAACCACAAGTCACGATTACTAGAGCTCCTCTGTGCTTGATGAGATTAGGGTGAAATATAGGACAAGAAATCTGAGATTCTCATCAAAACAGAATCTCACCAGCTCATGAGGACTCTTCTTTTCAGCTTACCCATGGGTTCTTACTGGGTCTAGGTCAGGGAACTGGGATGGCCATGCCTTCAGTTTAATTTTTGTGTAGGATGTGTTTTAAAATCATACTGGAAGATCCAATAATATTACACTCCTACAGTCCTAGCCCCATGGAGTGAACTCAGTCCTAAAATGATTGAATGATGAAATGATTGCTCTAAATGTAGATATGGGAATGGGAAAGCAGATACAGACACACTATAGACTAAATTATGAACGTGAACACCTACCTGACTTATTTAATCTTTTTAACCTGCCCAATGATGATCACTGATTAAGGGAACTTGAAATGAAGGAAACTAAGGGAATTACCCCAGTGAAACAGGAGATAACAGGAACCAAAAAAAAGTGAACTATAAATAGAAATGTCAAATTCAGTTCATGTAAAATGCCTTGGGCTTCCAATAATTGTGACAAACGTAGCTTTAATAAAACCATTATTTTTTTATTAGTGTTACCATATAGTAATTTCATTTGAATTTATGTTTGGACGTGTGTCGGTAAACTAAAGACAGGTGGCATTTAAGGTACTGTACTCTGTTATTGTCCTAAAAAACAGGTTTTAGGGTATGTCCTTGTTAGTAGGAAACTTGATCAGAATCCCATCATGTGAATCAGCTCTAATAAAACTTAAAATGCAGCACGAAAAGAACAGATTACAGACAAATATATATATATATATTATGGGCATTCTTTAGTTTTATGTGCGGTGTTACAGTTATGCACTTAATTTTGTTTAGTTGTGCATGTTCATACAGGGTAAACTGATTTCTGAAAGCGCTGATCTAAACTACAATAGGTGTATATGCACAAGTTCACTGCTAACGTCAGGATCCAAGTTGACTGCAATAATTCTACACTAAATCTGTGAAATGACTTAAACAATGGATCCGTTACGTCGCAATAAAACACTTAACATGCATTTGACTGCGCAATCTAACGGAAACACTGTCAAACATTGCCATCTATTGGTAAAGTCTGATTCCTTCCATGACGATTTTATTTTTCTTCTTTTTAAAAAAGGCTGCCCCGTCTTGCACACGAACACAAGCAGAGAATGTGCTTATTGCTCTGGCTTACAGAATGTGCTTGTCTGCTTTTACTTATTTGGTCATCTGTACAGTCCTCATGGCCATGCAGTGCTTAAATGTCCTTATTTTACATGGCTATAAAATGTTCATTGAGCCATAGTGTGAGTGAAGAAGTGAAATTTGTATCTATATTTAGTGTATATATTTTATTATGGTGTATAATACATTAATTACTATTATTATTATTATTATTATTATTATTATTATTATATGAGATTGATGTATTGGTGTAATTTAATTCTGTATTGAAATGAAATTGGTTCTGGAGAAAAAAACATGTAGTTTTCGCATAGTGACCCACAGCTACAAAACAAGGGTAGATTTCCTGAGGTTCTTCTGTAAACAGGGTTGGGAAAAAATATTGGAATCTCTGTAATTATACTTGATAATGACTTCTAGGGAAAAACGGAGTATTTGCAATAGTTTATATTCACAAAGTGATGCTTCAGTATAATGTGATTAATACTGAATTTTGCACTTTTTGGGAGAAATATTTTGACTAACGTTTATTTGTATTGAAAGTTAAACATGAAGGTTAATAACTATTAAAAAGCAAACAAAATGTGCGTAGTCTGAGCAGGCCAACGTTTAAACAAACCGAGTTACAGACCTTCTTCAGTGTATTATATGGAATTACTGGTGTACATAGGTTTCCCTTTGTGTATTTGTGCATACACATCAGAAACGAATGAAATAAGCTATTTCAGTTTGTATGTTTATTGCAAGAGAAAAGGCAGAAAAGACAAAAAAGTTTAAGAATAAAATCTTAAAAAGCAATAAACATGAACATGAGATTCAGATTTGTCACTGCGGTCCTATGTACAATTTCATATGTAATGTATGAGACTGGGGGGAAAGTCATAATACAGTTGGTGAAGACAACAAGCTGGTGTTTTTCTTTCCTTATTTTGCTTCATAAATGCTTTAAACACACAGAATTCTTTCTGTGTCTCAGATACACAGGGGTGGCAGAAGTTCTTTACTTATAAGTCAAAGTACTACTAATTTAATTAAAAGAAAATCCTTAAGTGAAAGCTGGAGTAGGTCTACTTATCCAGATTATTGGATTAATAGATTACTTATCCAGACGTATAAAACGTTACTACATAATAGTAAGAAAGTAGAAGTGTTTATTTTAAAAGCAATAATAGCTGTTGTGTGATATATTTATAACCTAATGACATCACAACTGCATAAGAAATGATATTTGATAGGTTGATTCTGATGTGATTCACATTCTGATGTGTACGCCTAGCAAGATCGTTCCCACGGTGAGTAAGTCCAGGACAGGTTATCTCAGAAATACCTGTGATGGTACCAGTGGAAGTGGGAATGCTCAGCAGGAATATCACATCAACAGCAATCTGAAATATCAATATGTTTATATACAGGTGTGCTGGGTGTGAGGCGTCACAGATATGGTTGATTGTATCTGAGCTATAAAAGGCAGATGGGGAATGATCCCTAGTGCTGCAACAGTGGCCCCTACAGTAAAGCTCCTGAGACACTCTCCAGGAGAACAGGGTTAAGATGGAAAAACGTAAAAAAATAACAGCTATTTTCAGTCATAACTAATCACTAATTAGTAATAACCGATATTTAATAATGGTAATAGAAGACAGTAATTATAACAACATTGATAATAGTTACACTGACAAACTATAATAAGAAATTATGTTTTAATATATTGTTATAGGTAATTATTAAATACATTGATTTATTCATCATTTCAGTCATTCCTTTTTCTCTGTGGCTATACTCGGAGCTCACAGCTGGATTACTAGGTACAGTTCAGCAGCAGAACCAGGAGGGGGCGCCAGTGCTCAATCAGTGAAGGCTGCTGCAGTTACACATGCCAAAGAGAACAAGGAATGTAATCTCTTAATTCATTAGAAATTGCACTTTGTATTTGTCTCGTTCTAAGGACTTGAGATTTTACTTTACAATTTGCTGCTATAATTTAGAACGGGTTATTCCAGCAATGGTGGCAAGCTGTGACATAACAGGGTCAAAGTGTCAGACCACCACTACTATGTTTCACATATAGGATAAGGTTTTCGTGCTGAAATACACTGTGTTACATCATCAAGCCATAATGCTTCACGTTTAACCAAAAGGTTCTCATCCATCCACAAAATGGCACATTATGGGCAGCAATGCTCTTTTTGGAGAGGAATGGCTTTTTTTTTGCAACCCTCCCATGCACAGCATTGTTGTTCAGTGTTCTCCTTAAGAGTGAACTCATGCGCAGTGACATTAGACGTTTAGTGGCTTAAAAGTTCACTTAGATTGATCTTTTTCACGTAACAATGTTCTGGAGACAGTTTGTTAACCTCTTCTAGTTTGATGAGGAACTGGAATTTTGCTAATGTGCTCATGTGGTTCCCTTGTTTCAAAAACCACCAGCCACCACAGATGTAGGGCTGGATCATTTGAAATCAATATCCTGTTTCAATAAGTATGGTGTTTCAAGTACTCCTTTCTACTGCTTACTGCTAGGCCTGTGTTTATACTGAGTGGAGTTTAGGACATCTGTTTCCTGCTGAGAATGTTCTCCCACCTCCCCCATGACCTTAAACTTGTATGCTAACAGGCAAATGAAAATGACATATACTAAAGAAACAGAAGTAGAAATATATTCATAATCTTTAAGCTAGTAGAAAAATATCAGGATACACTTGTCATGTCCATAGAAACCGTGGTGTTGTTTGACTACAGGTAGTCTTATCGCATAAGCCGTAGCCAATATGCCATCACGGAATGATCAGATTATTTTGTAAGATGTTATGAAACATGAATGTCCCTCAAGATTATTAAAGATGATATTGTCTATAAAGTATGCTGTGCTGTGCAAAATTCTTAGGCCACCATTAGATTTGTTGTTTTATCAACAGAATAATGAGCATATAATTAAAGCGTTGGTGATTTTAACCAAAAGATTTTAAAAAATGGATTCGTCACTCCATCATACTCTTTTTCTTCTGAACTCCATTCCAGCGTTTGTGAGCTTTATTATTCACATATTTTTAACCCTGTTCCCTTTCTGAAAAATTGGTGTCTTGGTTGCTAACCTTCCAAAAACCTGGTCAAACATCTCTGGACTGTAATTATCCTAATAAAGCTGCAAGATGCTGCACTGTAGTTTTCAATAAAGCATGTAAATTAAAAAAAATTATCTTCTGATTGTATTCTAATAAAGATACTCAGAAATAACGCACACGGAAAGGAATGTTGGATTGCTGCAAAACGTGGCATGCAGTTTTCTTCTCAGGCAGATGGGTATATCATTACAGGTGTGATCCGATTAAACTCTAGGTCTTCTATCAGATTTTGATCAATCTGTGTTCTTTAAATACATCAAGCAGCCCACTCACACCTTATTGTCCTTCTACTTTCTACTGAACACCCAACTCACCTTCAGTTTAACTGTTAATCCTAGGGTTCACATATTTTATCCAAACATAAATTCTGTATACAGTAGTGGATCATTATTCTCAGTTATTAAACGAGTATACTATTTTTGGCTTATTTGTTTAATTGGGATATGTGTGAGGTGAGGGGATAAACAAACAGGTTCCTTCCAACATTTTTCCTGAGTCTAAAGCACAGAATGACTTTAGTAGTAAGTTCATCAGAAAAAAACAGGGCTTTCTGCTGCAGATTTAAAGCTAAAGAGAGACACTGAACTGACCTACAGTTACAACAGACTAACATCAGATGGTTTCAGATATCAGTACTGGGGTATTTCTACTGTATGAAGTACTATAGCAGTATCATTTGTCTCTGTTTTTCAGTGTCTAGTACTAAGGCCAATCATATTACACAAATGTTTGCTTTATAAAGAATAACAGGTAATTCCATCTGGTTCTACATCCAAAAATGTATTCTATAGGAGGTGTCAGAGTAGGCCTGCAGTTCGATTTAGCAAGTTCATCCGGTTTTGTCCAGTTTTTCTGGAATATTTGGCTGTGACATTATTTGTGTCATTTAAAAACACAAACCTGTTCTTTGCCTGAGGTGGTATGTTAAAAAACATGCTGGAATTAAAAAAATATGCTAGTTTGAAAAGCTGGAACATTCAAAGACAAACACTATTAAGACATATTATAAAATATGAATGTGATGCTACTAACGAATACTATTGTAATGTCAAAATAAACATTGATTAATAAAACATTTAAATATGTAATGATCATTTATTTTTTACAAAGACATAACGCATTTCTCTGTGTAATATATACACATATATGATATAGACAGGTGATTCTAATCATGACTGTTATCAGCAACAAATCCCAAAGCTAGGGTCTGTCATGGTATGGGTTCTGTCAGTGACCTGTAGTAGAAGCATTTATGCAGAAAAGTGCATTGAGATCTTAGAGCAACGTAAGCTGCCTTTAATATGTCATCTTTTCCAGGAATGTTCATGCTTTTTTCAACAGGACAATACAAAACCACATGCTGCACACAAGGCGTGTCTGTGTAAAAAGAGGGTACAGGTACCCTCCTGACCTTTCCGTAATTTTGAATGTGGGGAGTTTAGTTTAAAATGGAAAAGGCGACACCATACTGGTGCCCACCCGCCAAGGGCAGGAACAACCCTAGAATGGGCAACAATCCATTGAAGGGCACACCCTCAGTCAGATACTATGGTCAACTTTTAGAGACACCATTGAACCTAACACAAATGTTTTTGGACTGTGAGAGGAAACCGGAGTACCTGGAGTAAACCCATACAGACACAGTGAGGACATGTCCACTCCACACAGAAAGGACCCAGGCCGCCCCAGCCCGGGATTGAACCCGGGACCTTCTTTCTGTGAGACAGTGGTGCCACCCCACTGAACCCCGGTTTTATTAACTATCTTTCTTTCATTGGTTAAAGAAGGGCAGTTTCCGAGTCTTGGTCTTTCCAAAGTTTCTTTCTTATAATGTTTAGGAAGTTTTTCCTTGCCAGTGTCACCCTATTGCTATAGAAATTAATTTGACTTTTTGGTCTCACATTAAACCCAATCTAACTGCATGAATGGAACATCAATGATTCCAAAATGCAATACTTTGGGATGGATAAACAGTGTTTATTCCAGTTTAAGCATGAAAAGCAATTTTAATGACTGCTGGTTTGCTCACTTTAACTGGGACTGTGTTTGTGGTGAGGTATGTGGTGAGAGGAGGGGGGCATTCTTCGGTTTGTTTTACCACGATATTAAATAATACCACGTCGTGTGTGTGTGTGTGTGTGTGTGTGTGTGTGTGTGTGTGTGTGTGTGTGTGTGTGTGTTAACCTTGATTACCGTAACGAACAGAATGTTTCTACATCATGTAACGTTATGAAGGTGCAGTTGGAGTTGAACTCCTCCCTGATGTGGCTCACAGTAGATCTGAAACCAGCATGTCAGAGCTCAGCTCAGGTTTGTCAGCTCGAGCGCAAACAGGAAATGACCGAGCGGTTGCTTTGCAAAAACCTTAACAAATATTTCGGGGAGTGCAAAGTGTATGAGATCGGATTACCTGTGATAACTAAAGTAGGCTTCTTGTGTTTGTGCGGACTGGAGTGATAGAGTTTGGTTTTTATACCCATATATATACACACACATATATATATATACATGAGGCTAGGCTGCTGAGTTCCTTCTACTTCCGCGTCCAGTCTGTTTTTTTCCTCCATAGACCTTCTGCATCAGGACCTTATTGATCCTGTCACTTCGATTCAGGGATTTGAGGTAAGTTTAAATAACAGCGCTCAGAAATCGGGGCTGATCTGTTTGTGCAAGCAACGTGCTTTTGTAAAACCGCCGACAATTTGCTCGAGCCATACCTAATTTTATAAACCGTGCGTTTTAACGGTCGTAGCGTTGCGGCTTAGATCGAATGTAGCATAACGTTTCCGCTGTCTAAAGTGTGCTAAAGTAAGTATACTAATACGAAAATAACACAAGTTGCTGTTTTTTGGTGCATTAGGAGGAGGAATAGAACAAGGAATAGTTCTATGTGGTGCAGCCAAGGTTAAGTCATTTCTTTTTGCTTTTATACATTGAAAATGAGAAAACATGGCAACCCGTAAAGGAGTCACGTGTCAGAGTTACAAGGCATTTTCTAACTTTTCGAAAGATTGTATCAAGATCCTGTTAGAAACCCTGTAACAAAAGCTACTAAATAATTCCGTTCCTGAAAAGGTTGAACCCTTTGCTGTACGGTTGAACTTTTTCAGCGTGTTTATATGTTCATTGCACTCTTATCAATGAAACAAGCAAAAAACGCTCGAGCTGCGTTTTTTTCACACACACACACACACACACACACACACACACACCCCGCCTGACAGTGAAGGTAAGCTGTATGTGTAACGTGACCTAACAAGAGTCCTTTAAGCTTTTTTAACCGCATTTTGAATTTCAGACCCCCCCCTCCCTCAGGTTCAAGTAAAAATTGTTGCACGTTTTTTTGCTATGTGGACCAATTTAGGAAGGGGTGTTTTCTTTCACCTCATAGGTTTTGAATTAGCTCTTTGTTTCATTATACTTGCATTACCACTCATTAATATAGGTGGCGCAGTGGTCTGCGTTGTTACCTCGGAGGTTCAGAGAACCCTGACTCAAAATGTGTGTGGGGTTTGAATGTTCCCTATGCAAAGACCATAGGTTAACTGGTGTATCTAAACAGTTGAGGTTCTTAGGGGATCCAGCACAGGCCAGTTCTCCAGTTAAATTCCCCAGTTTCTCCTTTGATGCCACCCTTAATTGTGGTAGCTTGCGTCATTTAAAGTTTCTTTGCACAACTGTAGTGGATGGAAACACAACTTGATTTGCTTTTTAATGGCAAAATGTACTGTACACGTGAACATAATATATATTGTTTTTCAAATTAAGCTAGTTTTTTCCACCCCTATGGTTTAAACCTGT
>JAUZST010015450.1:0-10204 GCA_034779995.1 Parotocinclus haroldoi | reverse complement strand
TCTCTCTCTCTCTCTCTCTCTCTCTCTCTCTCTCTCTCTCTCTCTCTCTCTCTCTCTCTCTCTGTCTCTCTCTATCTGTCTCTCTGTCTCTCTCTCTCTGTCTCTCTCTCTCTCTCTGTCTTTCTCTCACATGCTGAACGGTTTGATTATTTCAGCTCGGAAACAGGAGATCATTAAAGTCACGGAGCAGCTGATCGAATCGATCAATAATGGAGACTTCGAAACTTACTCGTGAGTGTAACACACACACACACACACACACACATACACACACACACACACACACGCGCACACACAGCTAGAATGAAATATCGATTAGCATGTTTTACTTACAAGGAATAACAGAGCATTGATTATTGGTGTGTGTGTGTGTGTGTGTGTGCGTGCGCGCAGGAAGATCTGTGACCCCGGCCTGACGTCGTTTGAACCCGAGGCTCTGGGGAATCTGGTGGAAGGTCACGATTTCCATCGGTTCTACTTCGAGCACGGTACAGATCGGCCGGATTGATCATCCGTAATCAATAGGTATCGATCGTTATCGTTATCTGCCGTTACTCTGCGTGTGCGTGCGTGCGTGCGTGCGTGCGTGTGCTGTAGCTCTGCTGAAGGGAACGAAGCCGATCCACACCATCCTGCTGAACCCCCACGTGCACCTGATCGGCGAGGACGCCGCCTGCATCGCCTACATCCGCCTGACGCAGTACATGGAGGCGGGGCGTCCCCGGACCGCCCAGTCAGAGGAGACGCGCGTGTGGCACCGCCGCGAGGGCAAATGGCAGAACATCCACTTCCACCGCTCCGGAGTGCCCGGCGCCAAGTAAGACCCATGGCCAGTCGTTGAAGTTCGGGACGAATCGATTGATCAGTGAATCGCGTGATGAAACGATTAGTCCCGACCGGTCACTCCGGTCACCCCGGTCACTAACATGTAGGGATTTTCCCTGCCGCTGTCGCCCCGGGTGCGCTCAGTTCGGAATGAGAAGATAATCTTAGAATTCCATTAGAAAAACGCTATAGAGCTAAATCTAACGACCATCGTTCATCGTCCATTAGGAACACTCGGTATGTCCTTTCCGCCTAGTAACAGTGTTCTGTCTGCTGATTGGTCAGAAATCTAAACACAATCTTATAGAAATCTTATAGAGCCACCATTAACCTCCCTTTCCCTTCCTCTGTGTGTGTGTGTGTGTGTGTGTGTGTGTGTAGCTGACGGTTTGACTCATCAGGAAACTGAGGCCACCCTTATCAGCTCAAGCCCCGCCCCTCGTTAACCCAGTACAGCACATGGAGCAGATTTAAAGATGACATCACAACATCAGTGTCTCTCTCTCTCTCCCACACACACACACACACACACACACACACACGCACACGCAGACACACACACACACACACACACACACAGATGAAGAGAGACGAAGACGTTTTTACCAGCTTTATTTTTAAATATTTAAATGATGTATAATGATGTAAACAGAGAGTGTGTGTGTGTGTTGTACCTACATTCAATGGATGTTGAATAATGAATGAATGCAGATCCATACGGTAGGAGGACGTAGCATCGTATGGAGCTCACGAGCAGTGCATGCAGAGCCTCGTTCATGAACGAATGAAGTCATTCATCATTAGAGCTCGTTAATATCCGGACGCTGTTGTAACTGAATTCCTCCTTCATGTTTGGATTTAAAAAGAAGAAGAAGAAAAAAAGAAAGATAAACCCTAATCCCGTGTACTCGCTCTCATTACGTCTGTTCATATTTACGTCATCGATCACCGTCAGTGAGACCAATAGGGAGAAAAGTTTTGGCGCCTCACGTGCCTGAACCTCCGGATGGCCGTCAGCGGACGATGACATCATGATCAGTGATGTCATAACCGAACCGTCTTCCTTCAGGGGAAACCTCATCCCTGCTCGACTATGCTCATTTATTATTATTATTATTATTATTATTATTATTATAACCGCAGTATGTAATTTGTTGCCATGCCGACTTAGTGATTTGAGAATTCTGGCTCTAATAAAGTGTGATGTGTACAAACTCACCTGTGTGTGTGCGTGTGTGTGTGTACATAAGCACAGAGATGAACCCTTTGATATACCTTTATTTGATCAGTCTCGCGCACACACACACTCACACACACACACACACACTCACACAGAGCGTTATACAGTGTTTTATAGTCTATGATTCACTAACACATGCCATCAGCTGTTATATTATTATTATTAATAATAATGAGGATCACAGTGTAACACAGCAGCAGGGTAAAACCACGCACGCACGCACGCACGCGCACACACACTCATTGCACATCCTCGGGTTACGCCGATTGATTCGTTGCGTAAGGAAGAATACGGTGATAGATAGATAAATAAATAAATAAATAATTAAAACACACTAAGGTGTTAAGAAGGTTAGCTACAGATGCTGCATTCGTTAAAGTGAAGGCTCCGTTCCAATGCTGAATATACACTTCACCTCGTCCACTACCCCTCAGCGGAGCGCCCACGTGTCCGGCGTGCAGGTTCGGAGACGTAAACGCCACTCCACGCGCGCGCGCGCGCGCGCACACCGCTCCTCTTAGCTCCGATATGACCGCGTGACTCTTGTGCGTGTGCACACTGCGGAGGGGGAGGGAGCGAAGGGAGCACGGGTGCAGTAATGGAACACAGCCGCAGTTACATATAAAACATTATCAACCTTAAAGAGGAGTCAACAACAAACCACGGACGGATTACACAGAGTGAGACGGACTGACAGCCAGAGAGACAGGTACGGAGGGTGAGACGGGTACGGAGGGTGAGACCGTTATGGAGAGTGAGACCGGTATGAAGAGTGAGACCGGTGTGAAGAGTGAGACCGGTGTGAAGAGTGAGACGAGTATGAAGAGTGAGACCTTTATGAAGAGTGACACAGTTATGAAGAGTGGTGCACTCAAGGAGAGTGAGGCCGTTATGAAGAGTGAGGCCGTTATGAAGGGTGATGCAGTCAAGGAGAGTGAGGCCGTTATGAAGGGTGAAGCCGTTATGAAGAGTGAGACAGTTAAAGAGAGTGAGACCCTTATGGAGAGTGAGACAGTTATGAAGACTGATACAGTTATGAAGAGTGAGACAGTTATGAAGAGTGAGACAGTTATGAAGAGTGAGACAGTTATGGAGAGCGATACAGTTCTGAAGAGTGATGCAGTCAAGGAGAGTGAGGCCGTTATGAAGGGTGAAGCTGTTATGAAGAGTGAGACAGTTAAAGAGAGTGAGACAGTTATGAAGAGTGATACTGTTATGAAGAGTGAGACAGTTATGAAGAGTGATACTGTTATGAAGAGTGAGACAGTTATGAAGAGTGAGACAGTTATGAAGAGTGATACTGTTATGGAGAGTGAGATAGTTATGGAGAGCGATACAGTTATGAAGAGTGAGACAGTTATGAAGAGTGATACTGTTATGGAGAGTGATACTGTTATGGAGAGTGATACAGTTATGAAGAGTGAGACAGACAGGTGAGTGTAAATGCTTATGTGTTAGTAGATGACAATGCTAATCATGCTAATGCTAATCTCATACAGTGGTTAGATAAAAATCCAGGTTATAGACACGCTAACGACACGCTAACGACACGCTAACACCAGCAGATCATGTAGCATTACCAAAGCCATACACAGCATGTGATGACATCATAACGATGTAATATCCTGTAACAGTTGTGATATGCTATAGAACCTCCAGTAACAAGTCTTGCCAATGCTAGCTAGCTTTGTTAAACATAATTAGCTAGCTAGGCTCTTATTTTGCCCCTAGTTTTTCCTTTGATGCGAGAAATAAACAACGAGTCCATCAGAGACAGGCTAGCAGCATCACCAGGAAGTGAGCACAGAGAGAAACAGAGAGGTGCATTCTGGGTACTGGAAGAAGATCACGCAATGTGGGGGGGGGGGGTTGAGTGGTTGCTATGGCGACACCTGCTTCGGGTGTCAGACTACACCTCAGACTTCTACCTCTTCTTCCTCCTCCTAAGAAACGGGGATGGTTAGCGTGATGCTAATGCTAATGTTAAATTACATAAAGATCAGGTGTGGACCGCTCACCTGTGTGATGTCATGATGGGTGGAAACCGGGTGAGGCTCGAGTTTGTGTACCACCTGCAAAGAGACAGCCAATCAGAACACAGGGGGTGGAGCTTAACCACAGAAACACACACAAATCTCACCTCTGCTTCGTCTCCTTCACTTTTCACCACATTCCTCCTCCTCACTGCTGCAGAGTGGGCGTGTCCATCATCCTCCGACACACAGCGTCTCATCACCTGCACAGGTTACACACACACACACACACACACACACACACGCCCACTGCTCACAATATCATCTACAGAACAGAGACTCCGCCCACTAATTACAATATTATCTACAGAACAGAGACTCCGCCCACTAATTACAATATTATCTACAGAACAGAGACTCCGCCCACTGCTCACAATATTATCTACAGAACAGAGACTCCGCCCACTAATTACAATATTATCTACACAACAGATACTCCGCCCACTGCTTACAATATTAACTACAGAACTGAGACTCCGCCCACTTCAGAACAGGGACTCCACCCACTTCTTACAACATTATCTACAGAATAACGACTCCGCCCCCTGCTCACAACATTATCTATAAAACAAAGACTCCGCCCACTGCTCACAACATTAAGTATAGAACAAAGACTCCACCCACTGCTCATAACATTATCTACAGAACAGAGACTCCGCCCACTGCTTACAACATTATCTACAGAATAACGACTCCGCCCCCTGCTCACAACATTATCTATAGAACAAAGACTCCGCCCACTGCTTACAACATTATCAATAAACCAGAGACCCCGCCCCCTGTTCACAACATTATCTACAGAACAGAGACTCCGCCCACTGCTCACAACATTATCAATAAAACAAAGACCCCGCCCACTGCTTACAACATTATCTACAGAACAGAGACTCCGCCCACTGCTTACAACATTACCTACAGAACAGAGACTCCGCCCACTGCTCACAACATTACCTACACAACAGAGACTCCGCCCACTGCTCACAACATTACCTACACAACAGAGACTCCGCCCACTGCTTATTACAACCTTACCTACTGTGCATTTGGTTAATAGGTCTCTCTAAAGTGTCAAAGTAAATGAGTGTGTTTATATGTGCCCTGTGATGGACTTGACGTCCTGTCTGGTGATCGTTCCCAGCTTGTGCCCTGTGCTGCCGGTTAGGTCGTCATACAGACACAGACTTTGATCTTAATGCAGATACCTTCCTCACAATCAGGTTTCCTTTTTCATCTGCGTAACTTTCTTCATCCTCAGCATCTTCATCGACCTGTCACACACACACGCACACACACGCACACACACACACACACACACACACACAGATATTAGAGTAGCTGCTTGGTAAAGTTGGTCTAGAGTAGCAGCTCTGGAATTCTAGGATCAAAGGGAAGGCTTTTGGTTTACACCTGCTGCTTTGATCTGTGTTTGATCTGGATTGAAACCGCTTGAGTTTACACTTGTAATGAACGTTTCACTATTAACGATCAGCAGCAACCAGGGATCAAGGACTAAACCAGCAGGCCTTTACACCTGAACGATCTGGATCGTTCTAGCCGGATATAATCCTGATCCTCATTTAATCAGCAGGTGTAAACAGGACAGAGATCAAAGAGACATAAAGGGATCAAAGGAACTTCAAAGCCAGACGGCTTTTAACAGTAAAACAAACATCAGGAATCAAAGGATGTTCAGTCACTCCACACACACACACACACACACACCCATCTGTAATTCCAGCATTGATCGCCAAAACCAGAGATCAATAATGAATCCTGATCAGGTTCCTCGTCAATAAGTCCTAAACAGAGACAGATTGAGGAGCTCAGAGGAATTGTGGTGGACCTGGACGTGACTGAAGGACTGAAGAACATGCAAATAACCAATAATAATCAAAGTGAGAGAGACGGACGGATGGACGGATGGATGGAGATCTGGTTGGAGCATGCAGCATTGTGAGGTGAAGCAGCTGATGGGTTTGTTTAAGGATGAAGATCCTTCCATCTGCAGGAGGAGTCAAGCATGCCCTGAAGCCCCGCCCCTACCCATCATCATCATCATCATCATCATCATCATCATCATGTAGCCACTCTACCTTCTGGAGATCTTCTGGAGATCCCTGGACACCAGGTTCTTCTGCGTGTTCTTTGCGTCTTGGTTCCTGGACGAGTCTGAGGCTCTCCATGTCATCTTCAGGTTCAGGTTCTAAATAACCCCAGGCTTTTCTTCCAGTACAACCTGGTGGTGTTGGAGTTTCATCCTCACGGCATCCTGACTGAAAAAACTCTGAAGGCTCCTCTGCAGGAGAGCGTTTTCGGAGCAGTTCCAGAGCTCTGTCAGAGCTCAAGCTTCCTACGACGGTTTGGTCCGACTCGGAGAAACTACGAGCGATCGATGACTCTTCCAAAGCCTCACACCGGGACGCGGAATGGAAAGATTCTGAGAGCAGGCGTTTGGAACCTCTGGATCTCAGCGCAGCAGGTGATGGTTCCTCTGCTGAAGGAACCTCTCCGAATTCAAAGTGCAGAGCAGCTCGGACCGTGTCTGGGGTCAGAGGGGAAACATCCGAGTGAGAACATGATGGGACACCTCTCTGAAGATCAGACCAGTCAGGCCTGGACTCCTCCTCGACCAACTGGAAACCATTATGGGTTCCTTGCTTGTGAAGTTCCTCCAGCACATGCTGCCTGTGCTCTGGAGATTCGCTTTTCTCCACCAATGGAGAGCGTAGCGGTTCTTTAGGAGTTGTAGGTTCACGCATTAGTTGGCAGTCCAGGCTTTCCTGAAAAGATTCAGGTTCTTCCAGAAATTGGCATGCCAGATGTTTCTGCACTAGTTGTAATTTCAGACGTCCCTCCGCTTCTTCCAATGCTGGTGACTTCAGAACGTCGTCAGAAGCTTCATCCATAATTTGGAATCTCCCATGTTCCATGGGGGATGGTGGTTCCTCCACTCTTGGAGACTCTAGATGCTCTTCAGGAGCTGCATCATCTTGCATCTCCTCAGGAGATACGGGTTCCTCCACTATTGGATACTGTAAATGTTCCTCAGGAGTTGCAGCTTCTTCCACTAATTGAAATTTCAGAGCTTCTTTAAGAGTTCCAGCTTCTTCTGTGACTTGGGATCCCCCATGCTCTACGGGAGATGGTGGTTCCTCCACTAGCGGAGAGTCTAGATGTTCTTCAGGAGCTGCATCATCTTGCATTAGTCTAAAGTCCAGATGTTCTTCAGGAAATCCAGATTCCACAACAGTCCTAGGTTCCTTAACAAATGGAGAACACAGAGGTTCTTTAGGAGTTGTAGGTTCTTGCTGCAGTTGGCAGTCAGGATGTTCCTGAAAAGATGTGGGTTCTTCCAAGATTTGGCATGCCGGATGTTCCTGTACTAGTTGAAATTGAAGATGTTCTTCAGGAGCTCCAGCTTCTTGCATGACTTGGAATCCACCATGCTCTACAGGAGATGGTGGTTCCTCCACTAGTGGAGAGTCGAGATGTTCTTCGAGAGCTGCATCATCCTGGATTAACTGAAATTCCAGACATTCATCTGGATATTCAGATTCTTCCACTAGTGGAGATTGCAGAGGTTCTTTAGGAGTTGTAGGTTCCTGCATTAGTTCGCGGTCAGGATGTTCGTGGAAAGATGCGGGTTCTTCCCAGATTTGGCATGCCGGGTGTTCCTGTATTAGTTGAAATGTAAGCTGTTCTTCAGGAGCTCCAACTTCTTCCATGACTTGGAATCTCCCATGCTTTACAGGAGATGGTGGTTCCTCCACTAGTGGAGAGTCCAGATGTTCCTCAGGAGTTGAATCGCCTTGCATTAGTTGAAATTCCAGATGATCGTCCAGAGATCGCAGAGGTTTGTTAGGAGTTGCAGGTTCATGCATTAGTTCTGCAGGAGTTGTGGGTTCTTCTACTATTGGAGATTGAGATTGTGAAGAACTGTTCTTTGATTGGTGTTCCAGATGTTCCTCAGGAGACCCAGGTTCATTCACCAGTGGTAACTGCAAAGGTTCTTCCAAAGCTCCATTATCGCCTGTGAGTTTAAAATCTAGATGTTCTCCAGCTTCTTCTTGTACTGGTGATTTTAGAGGTTCCTCAGGAGTTCCAGTCTCGTGCATTTGGTGGAATCCCAGATGCGCTTGAGAAGATCCATCCTCCTCTACTTGTGGGGATTCTGGATGTTCTCCAGGATGGGTCCCATCCTGCACTAGTTGGCATTGCTGGGTTTCTTTGGGCGATGGATCATCTACCAGGTGGAATTCCAGATGAGCTCCAGGCTGCTCTTGTGGTAATTCTGGACGTCCCAATGGAGGCCACGATGTCGAATCTTCCCTGACTGGTTCTTCACGGTGTCGCAGGAGCCGATCGGGAGCAGGTGGTCCATCAGAGGTCAGCTCAGGTTCAGGTTTCATGAAAACGTAATCCGATTCAGACGGAGCCCTGCTGAGAGCTGAGGTTTGGTCCGAAGCCTCAAGCAGTTGCTCTGATGGGGTCAGGTCAGGTGGAGGTGACGGAGACGAGGGGGTGAGATCTTCCTTGGTCTCCTGATCATTCTCGTTAAGGACGGCACACGGCTGCAGGACATCAGAGGCTGTGGATCCAGAACGGTGCGAGTGAAGAAGCTCGGAGAGAGACTTCTCACTTTCCTCCAGGTCACTCTTCTCACAAACGTTCGACTCGTCATCGGACGGAGATCCGCTTTCCGCCTCGCCAGGCTCCCGTGATGGCGCCTCGAGTGGGTTTGGGGCCACACCTGCCGAGAGCTCACCGGAGAACCGATCGATGGAGGACTGGCTGAAGTTGAAGATGTTGTTCTCAGCTTGGTGTGCGCGGCGGAGCACGCTTACAGATGCGGGAGATGTTCTCACGGGGCCCGGAGGCTCGGGCTGGGCTCGCTTTGCATCCTGGAGATGATGGATGAGATGAGATGGGGGGGGACAGAAAGTTACGAGATAATGGACAGAGCAGAAGTAATCACGCTACCACTGGGAGGCGCTGTACTGAACCGGGGTGGTCGAGCCCCATCTTTCACACATGCATACGCAACTTTCCTCGAATTGACCCCCCCCCCCCGAAAACGAGATGGTGCGGCTCCCCCCCTCCATGCCCGCCCACCCACCCTTACCTTTCTTCTCTCTCTCCCCAAACATACCCGTGTCCTTCACAGATGGTGCTCGACCACACCTCCGCTGCCACAAGCCCGGTTTGCACCTTTGATCTACCCATAATTCGCCGTTTCATATACAAACCAATAAAGAGGTACCAGTACGGGAAATGATAGGGGTCAGAAGGAATCTGCAGTCCGCCATATGTGCTATAGTAATAAACGATGTCTATATGTATGACATCACTGACTCACTTCCTGCTGTACCAGAGTGTGTGTGGATTCAGTCCGGAGGTCCTGGGCGAGCCACGCGTCTCTGCAACACACACACACACACACACACACGCGCACGCACGCACATTAGTAGAGCTGCATTTCCTACAGGAGCCACACTGGTGTCCTGGTCGGTGTCCCAATACTTTCGGGCGCGTGCTCACCAAGCCGCGTTTATGATGCAATAACCGGCGCCGATTGCTCTAGACTCACTGTGTAATCTCCAGCTCCTCCGTTACGTCTCCGCGGCAACTTTCAGAGTGGGGGTGCCCCACGGGCTCCGCCCAGGAGGGAATGTCGAGCAGCGAGGCCACCGAGAGGTCCTCCTCTGATACGGCGGGCGGCTGCGTCCGGGACGTCTCCAGTCTCCGGACCATCCGTGGGCTGACCCCTTCGTCCTGCACGGAGGACAGAGCTGCGCACACACACACACACACACACACACACGTATGAGTATTTCGAGGAGCAGTGTGCGTGCTTGTGTGTGTGTGTGTGTGTGTGTGTGTGTGCGTACCTTCGCTGTGCTCGAGCGTTCTCTCGATCTCGGCGTACGTTCTGGACGTTTGCTCCTGCGCTGATTTATTGAGCTGAGTGTTGATCAGGTGAACGATGTCCATCCGGTTTATTTTAGTCAGCTCCGTCATCAGACTGTCCTCTGTACAACACACACACACACACACACACACACACACACACACACACACACACACACACACACACACACACACACAC
>JAUZST010015449.1:0-10204 GCA_034779995.1 Parotocinclus haroldoi | reverse complement strand
GAGAGAGAGAGAGAGAGAGAGAGAGAGAGAGAGAGAGAGAGAGAGAGAGAGAGAGAGAGAGAGAGAGAGAGAAGCACAATTACTATTATTATTATATATGCCAAAATTGGAAGCAATATGGAATGTCATGGGAAGAAGTTTTCATCGAGCACCTTTTGTTCATTGAAGTTGTTTGTAGACATTTTCTAAATAGGCATTTTAAAGAGCAAATAAAGGGCTGTCCCTATAATGGCCCTTAAGAAGGTTCATAGGAACGTTAAGCATGTGCCTTCACTTCTCCTCAGCATGTAAACGAGCATCTCATCCAGTGGTCCTGCTGGGACGCGATAAACTCTCTCTCTCACACACAGTCTTTTTCTCCAGTCCACCAACTGTTGCTATTTGTCTGATCGTCCAGAGAGAGCGTGATGGAGTGCACGCTGCTCGTTAATGATATTTTTCCACGGTGCGACTCTTTCCTTCTTTGAGACCCTGCAGCAGCCCCGCGGCGCCTCCTAGTGGCCGTTCAACTACAGGCGCGCTCAAATACTGCAAGTCGCTTTTACACCTGAAACCCATCGTTTACCAAAATGTTTCAAATCAATTTCATAATCATATCTACCAACATACTCATACGTCAGCGTAGAGATATTCTGTATTGTAAAACCATCACATCATGAACTAAAGTTACTTCCAGAAGCACGAATAGCTATCAGTATTCATTTGCTGATTTTAGGAGAAGCAGATCCAAAATGATCGCGAGGGTGAACCCTGGTCTTGGACAGTTGATGTTCTTATTTATCTCAAAAGTGTCTGATGAAGTTAAGGTCTGGGGTCTGTATAAGTCAGCCAAAGCTCTCTATGAAAGTTGACGAACTGACTGGTTGATGAGGTGGAAACCTATAAAAGTATCACACAGAGTCAGTGAGGTGTTCAGTGCAACTCATTTCACGGGCACAGTTTGTCTATGAGGATTCCATGCTTCACAATACGATCCAGTTAGCAGTGAATGTGGCTGAACAGCATAGATCATTAAATAGAATACCTTCATATCTTTGGCCATAAAGTATAATGAATACGCATAGCTGTGATCAAAAGTTAAAATACCATTGCCAATGGTCGATTACTATAATGTATTTGTTTGAATGAGTGTAAGCAATTTTGTTTTATTCTATGATTTACTGACAAATTCCCAATAAAACATTTATTTGCCGCAATTATAAGAGTATTTATTCACTGTAAATGATAACTGGTCAAAATAACAAAGAATACATTGTTTTCAGACCATGAATAATAATACAATAAATCAAGATAAATGTGTCCTTTACTTTTCCTTAATACATAAGATCTGGTTCGGTTGGTTACCTAAGGTCTTCAGTTTGAGGGACAAAACTGGTCAAATAAATAAATACATAAATAAATCGAGTGTGTATTCAACCATAAGCATTTTAAATAGCCAACGTGTTAAGATTCATACGGATCAGTACAAGTGCTGTGTTTCATTAGTTTTATAACATGCTCTTGCCCAAAAGAATAAAAAAAAGCAAGAAATCAGCTTAAACTTAAACAATGGCAGGCCACTCACCAAAATATTAATTCAGATATCATTTTATATACAAAATTAATCATTCAATCTTTTGTTATTTTGTGAATTGTTGAGCTCCAGAACAAGATCTAGCTTTCTCTACTAAACAGAAAGCTGCCAGTTGAGCTTTGAGAAGTCCATTACCAATCAAAACCTGATTGATTCTCCAGGCACTCCTTAATTGTTTTAAAGCTTAAATGACCTGTAAGGCCTTCATGCCACTTCATAAAGTAATGAGAGAGGCTCCCTAGCACGTATCACAAAAAGGTATATAGGTGGAAATGCACATTTACAATCTTAACATCTGACTTAAAAAAAATAATAATGATGACAATCATCAATGATTACATTAAATTGTTTTTTTTTTCTGACATCAGAATTTTTGTAGGTATCCAGAAAGAAGATATATGGATTTGAATGGATTGTTGATATTCAATAATGGTGAAAAAAGTCCTGTTTATTATTAAAGTTACCTTAGACAGATGCATTGGGTCGCACCAGATTCCAATTCTACCCCAAGCCTGAGACGAGACCGAGCCCAAATGAGGTCGAGACCCAGACAAGACTGAGATTGCTCATTTATTGTCTTGAGATCAGTACTTCATAGTAATTACTTTGCTCATTGTTTTGCTTAGTGTTTTTTTTTAATCACACTAAGATTTGTGACATTGTGACAGTTTTGCAAACCTGGCAAACCTCCACTCTGTTGAAGTTGACATGTTCATCTGGTGTCCGTGTGGGATGACTTCAGGCACTTCAGCTTCCTCCCACCTCCCTCACAGTTGGTGGACTGGCTATTTGAAATAACTTCCAGATGTGAGTAAGGGGGTGTGATGCCCTGTCCTAGCTGAGACTGGCACCCATTCCAGGTTCTAATCGTTTCACGTTCCTCGCACCTAGTGTTTGTGGAAAAGACTGTAGAGCCAATACACTACTAGAGCCAGTAACTGAAGTACTGAAGATAAGTGACTATTCTGCTTATTCAAACAATTGTTTGTGCTTATATTAGTAAAACTGGCTTAAATAATTAACAATAATTATTAATGGCACATAATGAACCAGTCTCCTTTTTAGCATTTATTCCATATCGATGCAGGATCTGCTTTCCAAATTGACATGAGTAAATTCCAACCAGTATGTTGCAGCACCTGACGTTGTCTCCTGCCCACACTTAACCTACTTCATGTCTTTGGCATGTGGGAGGGAACTGGAGTTCCCACAGAAAACCCGTACAGACAATGGGAGGACATGAAAACTCCATACAGGTGAAGTCCTAGGTTGGGATCGAACCAGGGATATCTGGAGCTGTGAGACCACCATGCTGAACCAAACGGAACCCAACAAAATAAAGATTATTTGATTGAAATACCTGTAAGGACAGCCTACTTTCAGTAGAAAGCCTTGTGTAAGGAATGCACAAGGTGTGTGAGGATTAACCCTGTGAAAAGCTGGTTTATTTCATATTTTCTTTGTCTCCGTTCAGAAAAGCCATAATAATTTGGACCACGTTATCTCAAATGGTTATTACTGTGGTTGACAACTTTGTATATTTTGTATAGAAGGCATACACTATGCTGAGTTTCCAAAACAATAATTGACATGATGACTGCTCAGAACAGAGCCATATAATGTAGTCTAAAAGTAAGGCTGTTATTATTAATATACAAACGTTGAATTTCAATTTGGTGCCGAGCAAGAAATACATGTCATAAATAATCTTTTTAAAAGTCTGTGCAAAATATGTCAAGACAGTGCTTAATTTGTAAAATATGAGGAAAGGGAACAGTGAGCACAGAGTGAAATGGCAAGTGGGGAAGGGAGTAAACAGGTGCTGGAATGCATAGACACAACACAGTATCAGTACATAAATAAGTACATAAATAAGTATCTTGGATCAGGATTTAGTACAAAGTGCAGGCACTGTGTCATGATGATGCAAGAAGATCATCAAGGCTCAAAAATGACCCACACATACTGTACATTGGTTGGACAATAAGCACTGGCTCACATTTGTCATTCCAATTAACTGACAATGTGTCTGATGGAGTTAGGGTCCTGTGCTAGTCACCCAATCTACATCAAATGTGTCAAGCTTTCTTTGTATTTGTATCAGGAGAGCAAGTGCAGACAACATCCTTAATTGACCGGATCAGTCAGGTATTAGGAAATAGTTCACACATTAAATAACTGAACAGTGTGATCAACCCAGTGGTCCTTGCCTACACAGGACGGAATGGCTTATAATAGCAGTACAGTGCTAAAGCAACACTATTAGGCAAGAAAGACACGACCAACATGTTTCAAGCAAAGCTCGGAGTAAATGGATGATCGTAAGATTGGAAAACCCCAAGTAACACACAGCTGTATTTACATATAGGGCTTTTGGTGCATACTGTTCCTCTCCACCTCTCTGACCAAAACATGCTCATTTCCTGCACTTAATTTAACGTAACTGAGCTGTACATATTTATTGTCATGATACATGGCAGATGTCATTGGCACTCTGTGTTTACTCTAATTATTAAACACTAAGTGTAACAATTACTATATATATATATATATATAAAAAAAGTGTTGCCTTCTCACCACACTGTTTGTTTATTGTGTTTTTGTGTATTGTAATGACTAAAACTAACAGATCTTTGAGAACCAGAATTCTCTATATATATTTCCTTAAATTACCTATAATTTTTAATAAAAGTAATGTCTGAGTGAAGCATATTCTCATAGATAGCCCCCCCAGCTAAGGAATAACCTCCTGCAACTTTGTTCGGGGTTCAGACTAGATTAAAAACATTTATTTATGCATCCTTAATCCACCTCTTTAGACTGGGATGTGTGGCTGTGGTCCAAAAGTCTGGAATCTAGAACTGTCTTTGTTCTGTCTGCCCTTGAACTCAGTAACCACCCTGATATTGGGCCATATTACCAGACCGTGGTAGCCCTAAGGAAAAGACAGAGTCATTTTTTCCTTAATATCAGTAGTCTCCATAGAAAAAATGAGAAATACATTGAACTTGTCTATTGTTTCCCAGGTTTTCCATTAATAAAACAACTTTAGCAATCTGAGTATATAACAATGTCTCCCCTTGAGTCTTAGCAGAGATCTCTTGAATGATGCACCAAGTCTCTAGAATTTCCTTAAACTCCTGATTTTGGCCCATGAAAATGTCAGAATAATTAATCTCAATTAGAAAACCCATGACAAAAAGCATCACATACTTACCTGCTTGAATAACCACCTGGAGTGTGACATCCCTTTCTGTGTACTGTGCAACATTAAATGAGTGACAAAGGACAGACATTACAAACTAAATTGAGTTTTCATGGTACACACAAGGTGTAGACAAAAGTTTGTGGACACCCCTCAAAATGCTGAGCTCTGCTTTTTCAGCAACACTCGCTTGTAACACATTCATAATATAATGGAGACGTTTCAGGGTTCAGACAAACATTTGCAAATCTGTTGTACTGATACCCCAGTGACTCAACACATACATATAGGTTGCAGCTTCTCAGTCAGTTAAAGTCATAAACTTTCTGCCCTGTTGTCCTTGAGAGAATTTATTCCATAGAGAATTGGTTGGCTAACTTTGATTGCGAACCTGGCTGGCTTGCACAGGAACTTGACCTCAGCTCTACCAGTCACCTTGAAAATGCACTGAAATGCCAAACATGAGCCAGGGCTTTTGGTCTAACATCAGAAGCTGGCCTCATGTCATGTCCAAAATCCAGTGAAGAGCCCTTAAAAAAAACAAATGCAGCTGTTCTGGATGTATTTTTAGGGGGTGTCCACAAGTTTTGTCAATCAGCATGACGGCTGATACCAATATCAGTATCCTTGCGTCCCTAATTTTCATGTAGTTTTGTAGTCATGTAGTTGATTTTCAGCATTACTCACCACACAACAACTAAGCCAGCGTTTGTGGTACATTGTTACCTACAAAGTCACCATGCTGCTTGATTGAGTGATTCCGCCAAAAACAGAAGTCATTATAAGCTTCTGTGATCAGTTAATAGCAAACAGCTGTTGGCCTGTCTCTTATAAAGACAGAATATGGCATGGCCATAGGCTGGAGCAGACAGAGTCATTACTGGGAATCGCATCTGAGTCACAGTGGTTTTCTCATGTAAATAAAACCTGGGCATTTCCTGGGTTTTTAAAACGTAGAGGTCCCTGAGAATTGGAGCAAGTTACCAAACAAAGCTGCCACAAATGCATGTGAATTGCAATACATTAATGATTGCAACAGAGCATGTGCAACATGAAAGATTAGGACATTCATTGCCATAAGAGCAACAAATCACTCATAATAACAGATGTTGTATAAATATTTGAATTAGACTTGGAATCAAATATTCCATAAAACACTTTTTAATCCCACTGAAAGAAACATCTCGTCTGGAGATTTTAAACATTTCAGTGACTGAAGACATTTTAAAGAATTGGAATTAGAGATTAGGTTTTAAATGTATGCCATTAATGATCACATGACCTATACAGTATGGGCTCCTCAGAAATACAATACTGTGCAAATGTCTTAGGCCACTATTAGAGTTGATATTGCATTGGAAATTATTGAGAGAATAATCCAACTTTCTGGGTTTAGTTATTGACAGTAAATATATACATATATACATATTTATGTTTTATTATTAAATTATTTATTAGGAAATTATATATGTATATATATATATAATCTCAAATTTCATAGTAAAACTATAAATCGCTTGACAGTTTTAGAATGTGAAGTTTGACCATACAGTTCGCAGTTCTACTACGAATTTTGATGGTAATTGGCCACTTCATGGTTCTACTGTCAAATGTCACAGTACAGGTTTTCCTGGGCCGTTTGCCAGAACATTATCATATCAGATTGAATTGTTTTACTGAAAATATACTTTCACTTAAGAGTCATTTATTCAGAAGTAATGAATTATTGTCAACAGCTAATCAGATGCAGAAACTGAGCATATTATAACAGGTATCAATTCTTAAAAAGAAACATTCTGTGGAATTTTTTCCCCCCCAAGGTGATGTCATACATATCAAAGCTTGCTTCTTGTATCTTTTAACGGAAAGCGAAATTTGCACATTTGCGAATGCAAACTGTTCAGGCCTGTGCATGTGCTGACTTACTGACTGACTGACTGACAGTAAGCAATATAACTGACATCCACCTTCATTACCTCAAGTGTCAAGGGGGCAAATGTGGGTATAGTGGGTGGGTGTAGATAACTACAGTTAAATAGTATCACAAATCACTTACATGGGAATATCATAACTTTAAGGACAATACAGAAAACGTGTAGCTCTCAAATGGTAAAGGTGCCTTCCTTAACGAATACAGTAAAGAAACGCCCCCACTTTTAAGAAGCTGATCTTTATCTTCTGCATCTGTAGCAAAAGTGCAATTACCATGAAAAAAACTCCATTTATAACACATTTTCATCTACTCATGAAATCAACCCCATTTATTTACTGTAGATATCTGGACATCAGGTGGAGAAATGCCTACCGATGCAGGTATAAGAATTTTCCCAAGTAAACCATAGAAGTTTTTCATAAAACAGAGGCAGCATTTACATGCTGATTGTGTCTACAGTTTTGTCATGTTGTTTAAGCAAGGCCCCCCAAAATCCAAAAGCTATGTACAAACTTTACTTTTGTGTCTGGAAACTGAATGCCTATTGTTTTAGGTAAACAGATGGTGAGGGTGCAGGGTATTATTCCAGCCAGAAGGAGCTACACCTGATTCCAGTTTAGTTGTTTGGACTTAGTATTCAACCAAGTTGCATCAGGTGTTTTCTCACTTAGATTGTGAAGTGTAGTCAAATCAAAAGAATATTCTTGCACTAAAATGCTGCGGTTATACTATACCTCAGTGGAAGACTGAAAACACTCAGTTTACAAACTCAAAATTTCACATGACTTAAAAAGTGAACCAAAATCCTTGAACAGAGTGAGCTATTGCGTAAAACTCTCAGTTGTCAACAATATGTCATATGCGGTCATTATATCATTGCGAAAACAACAAATCTAATGGTGGCCTAAGAGCTTTGCACAGCACTGTATGACAAAGTCATCAAAAATGCAATCACTTCAAAAGCACCAATATGCATGCTACCGACATTTTAGGACATCTACACTTCTGGATTGTAGGCAAAGATGCCAGTCACGTTTGCCACAACCTGTTTGTTTTTGTGCAATCTGGCAAGTGTTATAAATTAATTTTTTTCTCATACCTCCAGAATGTCAAACAGTTTCTACCCTAGGCCATCACCCTGCTTAAAAAAACTGCCATCAGTCCCGCATAACTGCTCTTATCAGACATTACGATATAATGCAAGTACGCTTTTCCACTGACATGATACCTCAACTCCCAAACTTATTTTTCACCTGTAAGACACTTTAATTTGAACATTTGTATCTGTTTGGCTGCTGAATCAATAATAATATATTACTATTTAATGATCTACATGTTTGTGCAACAAAGCTAAAGTTTGCATTACAGTTTAGTTTAAAGAAGGCTGCATCTCTTAACAAACCCAAAATCCACTTTGCTCTGCTAAAATACTCATTGCATATGTATTTGTCATTTAACACACTTTGGACACATTTCTCCCAGTGCATAGTTTTATATTGCCTTATCACTTAAAATTAATGTAATTTGTAAAATCTTAATATAGTTATAACCGTGTGTATTTATATTATTATTATTGTTTTCTATGTATTATGTAGTATGTATTATTTCATAATTCTCAAATGGAAGAAGTATGGAACCACCAGCGCTCTTCCTATAGCTGACCGTGTCATCCACATTTGAAGTTATTGGGGTAGAAATTCCTTGGTAAGAGAGTTGACCAAGATCATAACGGTCATTCTGTCTGAGCACCAAAGATCCCGTGCGCATATGGTTTTTCAAGAGGTCACTGTAGCACTTGAGCAACCTATTCTTTATGACAGAGTGGCCAGACAGAAGTCTTTTCTCAGTAAAAGACACATAAAAAGCATCTAAGGATTTAACTTTTTGGCCTTAATTCTAAGTGTCATGTCCTTAGAAAACCAGGCATTGCTCATCACCTGCCCATCTACCAATACAATCTCTACAGTGGAGCATGGTGCTGTGACAGCGAGACTGGTTAGGTTTGAGGGAAAGCTGAATAGAACAAAGTACAGAGATATTCTGAATGAAAACTTGATCCAGACCACTTTGGTCTTCAGACTGGGCCAAGGTTTACCTTCCAACAAGACATTGATCCTATGTACACAGCCAAGACAACACAGGAGTGGTTTAGAGACAGCTATTTTAATGTTCTTGAGGGTTCACCCAGTGCCCTGACTTGAACCCAGTCAAACATCTCTGGGGAGCCCTGAAAATGGCTGTCTACTGACAGTCCTCAACCAACCTGACAAAGCTAGAAAATCAAATGCAAACCTTTGGGAACCTTTCCATCATACCTGGAGGTTGTAATCACTGCCAAATGTACTTCAAAGTACTGAGTAAAGGTTTGAATATGTCACAGCAGTATAATAAATTAAATTGGCA
Source organism: Parotocinclus haroldoi (assembly GCA_034779995.1). NCBI lineage: Eukaryota > Metazoa > Chordata > Actinopteri > Siluriformes > Loricariidae > Parotocinclus > Parotocinclus haroldoi. The sequence continues at coordinate 1,090 of JAUZST010015449.1, read as the reverse complement.
AAATAAAATAAATTTCTGGTGTTGCGTGAATGGTGGAAGAAAACGTTTTTTTTGTCTGCAATAAAACAAAAAGTGAAAAAGCAAAAGGGCCTGGAGACTTTCTTAATGCATTGTATATGGCAGTGCCTGTTCTTGATTGACAGTTGTGTGATCTATAAGTGTAGTATTGTGGTCCTTTGGAGACAGGAGAAACACTATGAGAGTAAGAATATGTCTGAAGCTTTATATTGAATGTGTCTACAATTCTGTATACATATATGCACCATTTAGTCTGGGAATTAATCTGTAGTTGGTCCATCCTTATATTAACTCTGGAAATACACTACATTTTGGAAACTGAAGATTTGCCTTCATTTAGTCACAAAAGCATTACTGAATGCCGGAAAAGCCCTGGCTCACACAAGTGTACAATTCATCTTAAAGATGGATTTAAGGATTTAGGTCAGGATTCTGTGCAGGTCAGTCAACTCCTTATACAAAACCACAGCTAACACGTTTTTATGATCCACATTTGTGTAGAGGGAATTTAGGTCATGCTGAAACAAGACCATCGTCAAAGTTTTGTCGCAGAGTTTATAATCTTGTTGTATTTTGCAGTATTGACAATACATTGCCATTCACTGTATCTAAGGTGCTTGGCGTAAACTATTAAAAAAGTTCTAGACCTCTATTCCTCCGCCACTAAACTTTACAGTCAGCACTGCAGCCAATTGTAACATTTTCTTGGAATCTCTACACCCAGATTCATCCATCAGAACACCAGATGTTAAAGCATTATTCATCACCGTACGGAACTCATTTGCACCCCAACAGACTGACACAGAAGACCTTAGTTGTAATGTAAATAATCTTTCACTGACTGCTTCTCTATGAAATCACAGGTTTGTACAAACAAAATAGTGGTGAGAGCTTTTACGTTTTCAGGTAGAAATATAATTGATTTTCTCTATTAACTATTCCACTGACAGTAATTTATTTTAAAGTATCTTATATGTATTTAATTTTACCCATAGGGCCAATTTTCTTTAAAACATATATAAATAATTGATTTCTGTTAATACACTTGTTCTATGAGTCCACTACAATTTTG
>JAUZST010015448.1:0-10204 GCA_034779995.1 Parotocinclus haroldoi | reverse complement strand
TGAATAGAACTAACTAGACAGTTAGTTGGGAGTTAAGCATGCCCCCTCCTGTGGTGCGCCAGTAATGGCCTTATTTAGGGAACAAAAGCGCCTGTTCACAACTGATGTTAGATAAAATCCTTCAGGTCACTCGACCCATCTTTGGGTTCCAAAGGTAGAAATGTTAAATGACTCTTCTCTGGGACTTCTAGTGTTAAAGGCTCAACTTTTCATTTAAGCTATTTTACTGATTTTATGTACTGTAATAACAATGTTGTATTAAACTCAAGACAAAATGAAAAAAGAGCATTTTCAGTAGAGGTGTCAGAATTTTGGCCTTTATAACAGTGTATTCCATGTCATATCACTAACAATAATGTTACATAGCTATATTTTAATATAGCTAATATATATAGCTAATGTTAAACAGATATATCATGTTATATAGCTGTACCGTATACATGAACGTATTTGATTTGATATTCTCCTCTAAAGCTAAATACATGCACAGCCTGACTATGAAATTACCAAACCACGGCCATGGAATGACAGATTTACATAAATGAAAGTCTCAGAACTCTAGAATTCATTTTAACAACTGTCTGAAACTGTAGCACACACCTTTCCTTGACCTTAGCAGGGGAAAACATTGTCGGATAAAATTTCATAGCAGAAAGTTTAGCATCGGTGTGGCTGAACAGAGTTAGTATGCAGCAGTGTGTGCAAACGAATGTCAAAACGTCAGAAGTGCAATCGGCTAAGCTGAAATTACAGTGGAACAGTGACGATCGCATGGAGTAAACAGGTGTCGGCCCAGCACGGGGCTATCGGCAGGCAACCGAGTAAATCTGCTCTCACACACTCCCCCTGACATGTTCGCTAACACCTACCGACACACACACACACACGCATGCACGCACGTGCAGGCCCCTTCATCAAGGCGAAAGGAAAACGAGAAGCTAATGGGGAGTCATTATGCAGGATTTGACCCGCATCTGAATTTTAATTAGCTAGCCCACTCCCATAAAGCGCTCCTCCATTGACTCCTTCAAGGAAATCACTTCAGGGTCTTCACCGATGCCACGATGAGCTCAAACCATCAGCAGCAATCATAGCGCACCGAACTAAGCAATCAGCCCAGTCAGATAGGGGATAATTGGATGTTCGCCGTAAATTTTTTTTTTTGCCTTTTCAGGAGTACATTTACGTTGCACTTTTACAACAGAGGCCGTACTACGACTGTCAAGAAGGATACACGTGTGCGCAGAGAGGCACAAACGCGAACACACACCTCATTTTAACCTCTACTGTTATACAGAGGACATACGGAAGGCTTTGTACACTGTTTTCAAAGCTTGTCTTTCAAACACGTCTTCTCCCTGTTCGCACCCTCATACGGCATTCCACCACTTTCTTCTGCACTGCGGCTGCATGGGTTTATCCAAAAACAAGCAGGGCTTCCTGAGTAACCTTGCTTTTAACTACTCAAACACAAAGTAATAATGATGGAGGTCCGATTCTCAGACCAGTTGATAGAAGGTACTTTCAATAGCAGCAATGCACTATAGTTATAGTATAGTCATATAACGTGATAACGTTGTGGTATTGAGGATCTTTTTGCAACAAACATGGATTATATCATTACAACTTTGCATTTCAAGGTCTTGTATACAGGTATACAAGTAAATCAACCTGTTCAGAGTACGAAGGTAGCAGCGGCACAAGAGAAGCCACACATGAACGGCACAGTACTTTTACTGTACCTTTAATTCAAAATTTGGTTTGTGTGTACAAAGCTTTAAACACGGCTAAGCCACTCGCCTATTTGTTAATGAGATGTACAATAATGGTGAGGAAAACTTTTTTTTTTTTTTGGTTGTGTTCAAGTGCTACTCAGTCAACTAAATAATCTCCCTAAATTACTAAAGAGGGGATAGGGATCCTAATGAGTGTGTAGGCCTTTATTTTAAACAGAGAACGTCTTCTGCATTGAAGTCCTTTAGATAGTGCTGCTTGCAATACATATATAGGGAAAAACAGTGTGGAAGTAAGGAAATCCAATAATGTTCAGGACAAAATGGAAGAAAATGCATAACCCCACTGAAAATGTGGAATTTGACCAAACTAGCAAAGGCAAAGTTAGCAAGAGTGCAGAGCCAGGCACATGGCAGCAGTCCCTCAACAAAAGATAGATACAGAACAAAAATCTTTTTTTTAGTCACTTATAATTCCTAGTCAGAACGAAACTATGAATCGGCCAATAATATTGACCAAAACAATTACAATCACTGAATATGTAATAGACTTTTTATTCTACTCTAATGTACCTCTAAAGGGCATTTTGACATGAAAACTGCAAACAATATGCAAATGCCTCAGTGATATGACTGAAAACATGAATGGAAGCAAATTCGAAACCTTTTGTAATTTATTGAAATTCACAGTAATTATACGAATACAAATAAATAAAAAAACGCATTATAAGACCTTATCTCTTAACGTGAACATCTGGCTCAAACAGTATGTGGTACTGGGTGTAATCACAGCTCACAGACAGATTTGCTTCCATACTTAAATGATCAATACAGCAATAAAACAAACCTAGACCTAATACATGGTTTCATCCCGTGCTAACAACTATATTTCTTTATTTTATGGATTTGTCCATTGTCAGAACATTTATGACGTCCTGCTCATTTTCTGTATGAACACATTACCAAAATACATTACATAACTCCTCTAACAAGCCATAACTACAAGCAGTGTACAGCTTGTTCCTTAATTTATTCTCAGCAATATTAGCAATGGGCAGCACAGTGGCTTGGTGGGTAGCACTGCTGCCCCACAGCAAGAAGGTCCTGGGTTCAATCTCGGGGTAGAGCGGTCTCTGACCTTTCTGTGTGGAGTCTGCATGCCCTTCCTGTGTGGGTTTAATCCGGGTACTCTGGTTTCCTCTCACAGTCCAAAAACATGCGTGTTATGTTAACTGGTGTCTCTAAAGTGGCACTTAGTGTGTGCCTGTGTGCATGACTGTGGGCGTGTGTGCCCTAAGATGGATTGGTGCCCCATTGGTCCTGCCCTTGCGCCCAGAGCTGCCGAGTGGGCACCGGCTGACCCGCAACCCGTGTAGATTAAGCGGAAGTTAATGAATGAAGGCATGAAAGAATATTAGCAATTAAGATCTAAGAACTGCCTTTATACCTTTCTATGAAACCATTTTCAGGAGTTCATCTCATACCCTCGTCCAAAAACGTTAACACTACTAACAACAAAATTATGCTTATGGGGTCAGTTACTATAAAGACAGATTTTATGATACCTTAGCCACATGATTGACTTTAAAGAACCTGTGCCAGAAACAGAGGGAAAAAAAAGTTCATAAAAGCCACAAACAGTCAAGCGTTTGCATTCAGTCAATTAGAGAAAGGAAAGGCAGTGAAACGCATTATGATTTGTAGCTTTCGACAAACAAGAAACAAATAAAATGAATTGGTGAATGCAGCATTTATGGTAATGTAGAATCAATAGCTCAAAGTACAACGCCAGCCTGTTTGCATGCTTAAGAATGCAAGTGAATGCATTATGCATATCGATTGTGTTACAGCGTGTATCGTAATTGAATGTACCGAGGTAACTCAAGAAAACGGCAAAAACGTACTGGCAAAACAAATGAGGTATAAATTCACTTTCTTCAGGATATCAGAAAAAGTAGAAAAGTAGTTCTAGTTGTCAAGCTAGATGTTTGCCTTCCTAAATCTCTACAGTCTTGAGGGAATAAGCTGTAACCCCAATGGGACACACCTGTGTTCCTCTGCTTCTGACTGAGCTGAAGTAGGTTGTGCAGTGCAGAAAAAAATCTATTTATAGCACTGCAACTTCTGAAAAGTAATCAATATACATATACCCACTAGCCCATTTATTAGGAACACCGGTTCAGCTGCTCGTTAATGCAAATATCTGCTTCGGCCAATCACAGGGCACTGGGTTCAAAAAAGAGAATATATCCAGTAAGGGTCTGTTCTCTGCCTTGCTGATGCCAGAGGTAAGAGGAGAATTGCCTGAATAGTTTGATCTGATAACTCTAATGTCCGAATGCACAAAATGTCAAACCGTGAAGCAGAATGGCTACTCCAGAAGAAGACCACACCAGCTTTAACTCCTGTCAGCAAAGAACAAACACAGAGGCAGAGACAATTCAAATTTCCTTACCAAAATGATGGTCTGATACGTTTAATCTGATAAGCCTCATGCATTGGACATCCCAGACATGACATCAGTCCATTGCTGGGTTCCTGAAAATGCACCAATGGCCCTCCACTTTGTAAACACCACCCAGGATTTGATCACAGGCCCTCAGGAAGTACAATTGACGCCAGCAAACTCTGACCACTGGAGCTACTATTCATATATTACAATATAATTCATTTAACTTACATGACACAAGCATTATTACTTTTAAATATTAAACATATGGATATATAAATATAAACGTACAAACAAAGCTTCAATAAAACTGTGAGTACCATAACCCACCAACAAACACACTGATATCACAGCCGTGTATCTTGTCCCTCAGTGGTTTCATCTGAGTGTACAGACAGAAACCATACTTGCTTAAACATTCAAGACTTGCACTGATTTCCATGTCATGGAAAGAAAAAAAAATGTGAGATCAAGGTAAGTCAAGAGCATCCATTAAAGTATTAGTGTAAGCTGTTATAGTACACAGCTCTGTCTACAGTTTCCATGAAAATCCTGTGGACCTGGGTGGAGAGAGGGGAACAGCTAGATCTGTTAAAGCTAATAGGAGGACTATTTTGTAAGGTAACTTTTATATCAATTCAAGGTCGGGGAGGCAGGCCATACTACATAAACATCCTCGGCCAAAAACATCAATCTGAGGCTACAGTAGGCACAGGGTGCAGTGGACGATGTAACCAGCTCCAACTGTTAATGACAAACCTGTGTATGCTGGGACAGGCTCCCAGAATAAACATCAAGCCTTGTGATCACAAACAGCATCAATGGGAGCAAAACAAATCAATTACAATGTATTAAGTACACCTGTTCAAATGCTCGTTAACAGAAATATCTGATAAGCCAACCCCATGGCAGCAACTCAGTGCATTTAGGCATGTAGACATGGTTTAAGTGACTTTAAATATGTCATGATTGTTGGTACAAGAAACTGTTCTACTAGGATTATCACTCACCCATGCGAGTATTGTAGTTGACCATGCCCATCTCTTTATGACTACAGTGTATGTCTTTACAGCAGCGGTTAAGATACTGGACCATGGCCCAGATAGCTCAGCGTTCAAATCCCAAGGTGCCACCGTGAGGTCCTTGAGCAAGACCCTTAACCCACAATTGCTTGGATTGTAAGATTGTATCTTTGGAAAGTTGCATTGGACAAAAGCATCTGCTACATGACTAAATGTAAATATGGCAAAGTGTGAAATTATTTATGAAATGAATTTAATTATGAAATTAAAGTTAAACATTTCTAAATGTCAGGTATTTAAGAAACAAAAGGTGTTTACAAGTCAAACATGAGTGTCTGAAATAATAATCCAACTTGTTCACTATCATGGTTTTTGGAAACAGGTTCAGATCACAGGATTTCTCTGCTGAGAACCAGGACATTGAGGAGGTTAAGGACAGTAAGCTTTTGACTTATTATAGATTAGGATGGGAGGAAAAGGGCTTAATGTAAAATAATTACTTTTAAAAATATATTCTTTATACCTAATATTTGGCAATATTGTTTACCATTTTGGAATTGAACCTTCCAAAATCGATAAGCAGAATCGGAATCAGAATCAGAAACTAGATCAAATTCAATTGATACCTAAATATAAGAATGGTTGGCAGCTTCTGTGTTTGTTTAGGTTATGAAGCCAATAATGTTACAATTAGAGATGCTATGATTTCAGTTTTCTTTTCTTTGGATTAGGATTAGGATTTTAAATGGAAAAAAATGTCTAAAAAATGTCTGGCAATTTTTGTCTTTTTAAAAAAAATATTATTATTATTTTGACTTCTGCCATTACAAAAAGATAGCAGCAGATTCTGGCTTGGGTCTGACTCTGCACTCTTGGCCGAGTTAGCTTTAGCTTTATTACATATTTATTTATAGCTTTATGCTGTTTTAATTCTTCCTCTGCTGTTTACTTTCATCATGCATAATGCAAACAGGACTCACATACTGTGATGAACTTGCACAGCTAAACATGGCTGTAACTTAAATAACACAACTGCTCCCTCAACAGACCTGTGCTATATAGAAGGTGACTCTTTATGGCACTTTGGAGCACGACTTTAACAAGTCCTCGTCCTCATCGTGTGTCAGCTGGAGCTGGAACTGTGTTTAAAACAGAACTGAATTGTAAATTATCGTTAGAGAAAGCAGTGTGTTTTTAATGTGTGGCTGTGTTTGTGGTGCTGTCGCACATAGTGCAGCTATCCAAGATCAGCACAGAATCGGTTATATGAGCCGGAGCTATGATAAACGACTGATTACCGGTCCCGGCCAAAGACACTAAAAACCGGCCTTTCAATCGGTGCATCTTTAGTTACAACGAATGTGAAAATTTTACTTAAAGGTAACTTCTGAAACTCCATAGAATTCATCCATTTGATGATCCAACAGGCCAAAAATCCAATACGAGTCACAATCTATAGTTTTATCTAGGGTTTATAGTTTTTGGTCTAAAATTCCACCTCACCAATGTAATCATCAGCTATGTAGAGTGGTTTGCACACTTTTTCCAGTCCAGCTTGTGAATTATCCAGTCGATTCCATTTAAACATGACACACTTTGAACCAATACCACACAACACCTAACACAAACACCTGTAGTGTATCTGGTTATTCTGACAAATTAATACAGAAATGAAACGAAAGCGACCAAATGAAAAAATACAGCCTAGCGTATGCATTGTATTTGAGATGCAGCTTGTGTGCACGCCATTTCCACTTGACTAGCACTTAAAAGACACAACGAGGCAGTATAACACAACAGGCTGGGCGCTAGGCCACGACAATCAATACTAATTCACCCTTTAATAGGCAAAGGGTAATTAACAAGACAGAGAGAATTAGTGACTCATCTAATGCTGTCCAAGTCAGACTGTTAGAGTGTTTACTGTACTGACTGGAAATGGATTTGCTGTACTGAATTTCGACGCAAAAATCAGTCATGTTGTATAGAGCGGGAGAGCAATAATATAATTCTCCTGTCACAGGCAGGCCAATAAAGTTCATAAAGAGAGAGGGAATCGCAAATTGATTGGACTCGGGATGCAAAACAAGGAAAGGGAAGCATAAGAGAGAGCGAATCAGAGCAAGACTGAGGGGAATAAAAGAAATAAGATATTTTAGAACTAATTTTGCCATCTGTGTAATAAATTTCTCTTGCCGTGCAGAAAAAAGTCAACATATCCCACTCTGGCTGCCTTTCCAAATCTTAATTACTACATCTACATGAGCCATTATGTTACAAAGTATGCCCTCATGGGATCTGTTTGTATAATCCGTAATTTTTTTTCTTTCGAATCTGTACCTGGCGTAAAAAGGAAAAAAAAAAAAAAAGGTAAGAATGGGGCAGACGTACAAAAGATATGAAAATACCAGTAATAGATTCACAGCACCTCTGCCTCGCGCTTTCTCTCTAGCTAAGATGAAAACATTAAACCTTCTTTTTAAGCACACTCTCGATACACGCGCCTGCTTAGTGTGCCGAATCCCTCGGGAAGCACGGCGTTTAGTCTGGTCCGTGGTGAACCGTGAGCTGAGAATTGTCGTTACTGAATTATAATGTAGCTGGAGGGAGGAGAAGTGGGGGCAACATGAAATGGAAGCAAACAAACTCTAAACGTTATTGAGAAGGCAACACTCCACGGGCCCTTAGGTCTGGATAAATTGCTCTAATATAATCACAGGTATCAGGGATGAGCTGCACGCTGAGCCTGAAGGCTAGAAAACAAGTTCAACTCTGTGGGTTATATGATAGTGTGGGTCTTTAATAAGCATATCGAGAAAAAAATTGAGAAATGCTAAGCCAAATTTCCGAAGGGGTTGAGGGTAGAGTTGCACTGACATAAAAAAAAAATGTTTTGAAGCTCAGGCAAAACGCCTAGTAAGCGCAGCTATAAAATGGCAGTAAATTAGAATAAACGATTCTATAGCTTTTCACAATAGAAAGACAAATTAACATCACAGTATCAGGTGGGAAAATCTTGGTCCAACAAAAGATAGTAAGTAAATTAGCTACAAATGCGATCCAATAGTCATTTGAAGATAGAAGTGGAATGGGTGTAGTTTTTGCTTTGTTGCCATTAACACAGCCAGACCTTTGTTAATAGTGTTTTTCTTGGATGTATCCAGTTTAATTCAGACATGTTTCATTCCCAGTAGCAAATCGTGACAGTTAGAGCTCGGCACAAACGGCAAAAACAAATATCAAATCAAGTGCATGTGTGAGTACATAACTTTAAACACGGCCAAATCTTTTGGCTTAAACTTGTATATGAACAGACAAAATGCAAAGTCTGCCGACAACTGGAATCTAACCGGCTATAGCATAGTGATATTCAAAATCAGCGCAACCCACTAGACAAACTTCTCAGTCCTCGCTATTCCAGCAGCAAGAACAGAATCAAGCAACGTCTTGTCATTCATTCGTACAGAACCAAAACTAAACTGCCATTTCACTTAAAGCAGAATAACCTACGCTCTCAGAACAAACAATCTAACCCTGCAATCACATTCTGCATAAATCAAAAAGCGCCAAAATGACTGTGCCTTTCTCCTACTATACATAAAGCCTATCTATAAAGAAGCCAGCTTTGATCAAAATAGTAAGGCACTCACCAACATCATCTGAATGACTGCTTAAAAGAACGGTCCTTCAGATTTTTATTTGTAAACTGACCACACAGACCACACTGAAGTTGTGCTTTCTCTATTGGAATAGAGTGCTTGAGTGGTTTTGTTTTCTCAAAGTCAGTTTCAACCATTGATAATCAAAGACTGGTAGATATAGCTGTTTATTCTGAGGCTTAGAAAGACCTGTACGCCCTTACAGAAGAAAGAAAACCTTAGACTGGATGAATTGCAGTCTCATATTTTCAATCCTATAATTTCCAGGCAAGACTTAGCAAGAAGACTTCTAATAGATGCATTGATTACCTACAACACACACACATTGAATTAAAAAAAGAACTCAATATAGTGAAATAACTTGTTCTTACTTGTTGTAATGTGAAATAACTTCCTAATGGTTGTTCATTGCGAAATTCCACAACAGACATTCTCCGTTTGATGCCAAATCTGCTCCATGCCAGTAGAGAAGGGTTCTAAATCTGGGGCTGTTATATATATATATATATAGGGGGAACAGGGTGAACGATATGCTAAAGATTGTTCTTATTCAGTTTACATTTACTGCATTTAGTAGATGCCCTTATCCTGATTAAATTCCAATTGGATACAGTCTCACAATCTAAGCAGTTGTGGGTTAAGGGTCTTGGCTCAAGGATCCACTTATTTGTAACACTTTGTAAATGGTGTTCATAAATCTATTTCCATTTGTGCATTCAGCTGTATCTCTGAAACATTTAAGCATCATTTCCAGGTAGTTTGCTTTTGTTAAAATTCCCTTTATATTTGCATTACAGTAACATAAAAAGACTGTGTGACCATGGTAACGCAGTCATTAAACGGCGCATACCTGCATGCAATAGCATAAATATTGCAAATGTTTGAGGTGGATTTTTTTTCCCCTGTAGGAGATCCTTAATTATCCATTCTACAATTAGACAGTGACTGAAAAAGATGGCTCAAAGTTTCAGCATTTTTACTAGCTCAGCAATTTGTAACCCAAACGGAGCGCCATAACATATGACTTATTGGATTTCGTCAGACTGAAATCACAAAGACAGAATTCATTAGGAATCCTGACAGAGCCGATCAGGCCTCATTAACTCTATAATTACAGATTAATGTGGAATTTTGCAAACCACATTAGCCGACTTGCAAACAAATCTTCATTAGGGGCTTTCAATAGGCAATCCCAATCCCATTTGCTCGCTCTGATTTGGAGTAATTAAATTCTAAGAAGTGCTATCCATCTATGACGAGTCCGTACCAACCTACAAAAGACAACCTCCGCTGTGGGATTTTGGATGAAACAGAGGGAGAAGAGATGTGTGAGAAGTAATA
>JAUZST010015447.1:0-34676 GCA_034779995.1 Parotocinclus haroldoi | reverse complement strand
TGTGTGTGTGTGTGTGTGTGTGTGTGTGTGTGTGTGTGTGTGTGTGTGTGTGTGTGTGTGTGTGTGTGTGTGAGAACTCCTGAAGGTTCAGTCCTGCTGAGTTCAGAGGACCCTTCCCAAAGGTCAATCTCAACAGGGGTTGCCCCGCCCAGCCAATCACATGGCCACCTGCTGGTCATGCCACCATCCATGGCATTGCCGTGGAAATGACTGATTTATGCTCTGTAGTCATATGTATACGGTCAAGGATTTTAATAATGCTAAGAGGTTATATCATAATATTATCATCATATTATGCCTTCAGTCTTTTCCTTGTTTCTCAGTTTGTACTCGCCCATTTGCTTTGTACAGTGCCTGTGCAGGATTGTACCCCAGTGAGTGTACCTCAGTTCTCCACTGGCCTGCGTCTACGTCACCGTGGAGCTGTGTGCAGCACAATGGACAATATGGTTGTACTTACTTGCGTAGATAATTTTTTTTTACTATACAGCCAAGAGACCTTTGGGTACTTGTGCTGCATGTGTAAGACGTTTTTTTACAGAGGCAGCTGACAACGTCTTCTGTGCTCAGGCACGGATTTTAACATCATATTACACCGAGTCCAACTGAACTGTACCCGAGTCTGCCTATTCAAGTTTCTGCCTAAGAACAATCCTTAATATGCTGGGTAAGGAGAGGTCACACTTGTTACTAATAAATTGTACTTTGGGGGTCAAACTTGATTGAGCATGGTACAGATGACCTAATGTGAGTCCACCCTAAGTCTTTGCTTTGGACTATCTGGATGGACTTGGATGAGAGAACATGGCTTTTATGGTTGAGGCAGTATGGTTGAAGCTAGTTTATGATTATTTACCTGTAGTGTTTTACCTTAAGCTTATCAGCACCTACACTGCCTGAAGAAAACAAATTACAGTTTGGATTCAATCAACAGATAATTCAAATTCTTTTAATGGGATAATTACTGCTGTAGTTAATGTTACAGTTGGCAACAATTTTTAGCCTAGCTGATGCAATCAGAAACTTCTCATTTTCACAACAATCATGGCAGAGGGCGTGTCATGTAAGGGTCTAATGATGACACAAATTGCATTTGTTGTGCATTTGTGTAGTCTAACTGGATTGGGAATTGTTGTTTATAGTTGTTGTTGCATAGTTTTTGAACACCAGACTCTTATGTCATGCTCACATATACTCAACATCAGCACAATATTACTAATAATTTGCTGATATGCTTAGAAAAACCTGTTGTCTGTCACAGTAAAAGAATCATGACATGATAAAATATTGTCATATTGCTCACCCCGGTCACATCCCTAGTGTCCTGTGGTCTTGGAAGGGGTGAATTATTGGTCCGGATCAAGCAAAGAAAACAGCTAAGTAAATTTTTAAAATGACTGGTTTTGGAGTAACACCTGTCCAGCATATTATTAAAACCGGGAATGATGGTGGCAAACTGTTAACCTTGTACAAAAATGTGGTCATAAATATTTTTGAATGAGCACCACTGAAGGTAAACACATGAATTCAAATAATTTAAAAACTTGACAGCAGAATTTGTTCATCTATTTTTTTGCTACAATACCAAGATTAATCGGGTGCAAATTGTGAAGGAGTGGTTCTGGGAGCATGGGGAATCATGTATATGATACATACATGAATTGGTGACTGGAGAGTGCTGACCTTAACCCCATTTAAAGTCTTGATGTACTTGATAGTTTTGACTATCCCGTTGATGATTCAAGTTTTCGGCAAAAATAAAAGCATCTCGGGGCGAAGATAAAAACGCAACGTAATCAAATACGCAACGTAATCAAAGCTAAACGGCCATTTAGTGTATATGGCAGCAGATGGTGGAGAGAAGAGTCTGTTGCAGCAAGTGTTGACCTTGCTGTTCCTCTTAGCCACACCCCTTGACATTTTTACAGCTGGTAACTAGAAACCTGGGATTTGACTGGCAGATAGGGGGTACCATTATACCATTATGAGGCATCCAACATGAGAATTACTCGCGTGCATGTGTGGATTTGTTAGCGAGAGGCGGGTCATAAAATGTGAAAGAACCTGAATCTGTCACTTTGTGTTTTCTCAGCGGTGGTCTTTCTGTCTTTCCTAAATAGAATTAGAGCCTAAATTGATTGACACACTCATTAAGCAGTCGTCTTCGCCTCTGGTGGACATTTTTGTGTCTATGTGTGTGTGCCAGTTTCGAGGCGCAATATGGGCCTATCCCACAGGAAGCATGTGAGATTATTGGACTTGAAAGTGGGGCCGTGAGGATCAAGGCGAGTGTGTGCATGGACACACACACTCTCACACACGCATACAAAGGGCAGTCTTGGATTTAATTGACTTAATTCCTTGTGCTGCTTTTTCTTTCTAGTGGGACATGACATCGAGTGTTCTGTTCCCAGCAGCCGTACGAAAAGGACTCATTTCTAAAAGCTGTTCTGAGGTCAGGTCGCCCCTGTTCCTCTGATTCTGCGATCATTACTTGCTACCGAGCTAGAAACAAAAAACACTCGAATGCCGTGCAAAACAATGGCAGTTGTCCGATTGTTTTAAAGTAAGAGTAGTGCTGTCTTGCCCTGTTTTGAGACAGCTATTCATAATTACGCAGTCACGCAGTGTTGCCCAAGATAAGATCTGCGTTATAGCCAAACAGGAATGGAAATGTACTACCTTGTGCGATGATACGGGCCTTTGTTTGAAGTAATCACTCTTGTCACTGATGTGTTAAGCATGCAAAATAGATCATGCTGAGCCTTGTTTGTTTAACATTTCTTTCATGTCATTTTCTCCTTTTCATAACCTTATATTGATTGTTTCAGTTCTCGCATGGTGTTCTTATGACACTGTTATACCATGATATTATTATTATGATTATAATGATGATGATTGCCAGGCTAAAATGTGTGTGTTTGTGTGTTCTCTGTAGGCTGATGCAAAGATGGTGTGTGACGTTGTGAGTCGCATGGAGGACACTGAGCCTTACTCTCCCGAGCTCCTGACTGCCATGATGCGCTTGTGGGCCGACTCGGGCATTCAGGAGTGTTTTAGCCGTGCTCGTGAGTACCAGCTGAACGACTCTGCCCAGTAGTAAGTATTGTTTTGTTTTGCTTGTTTTTTCTTTTTTACATTTTGCTTTCACTAGGCATTTTGGTACCAGGTGAACTCTTCATAGTTCTTAGAACTGTCCTGCTTTTGTCGTGTGTTTGCACTACAGGTACTGGGGACAAATGCAGTTCTTAGAACACAATGTATTGGGACTTTTTTAGCTCCTACTCCAGTTTAGTGTTTTGTCTAAGAACACTGGCACACTTAGCAACGTAAATATGGACTGGTCCAGATATAGTGATGCAAGATACAAGTGATACAAGAGGCAGATACAAGAGAGCGCAAATAATGAATGTTGATGACTTAAAAGTTGGTGTAAATGAGTTGACTATAAGGCAGTTTGAACAAATAAAGACTTGATTCACAAGCCACAGTGGCTTGGTGGGTAGAACAGTCACCTCACAACAGGGAGGTCCTGGGTTTAATTCCAGGGTGGAGTCTCCTGGGTCAGCGTGGGTTTACTAAGGGTACTCCGATTTCCTTTCACATGCATTAGGTTAATTAATTACATTAAACTGGCCTGTCAGTCCTGATGTGTAACCTTGTGTGTATATGTAACTTTCGCTGCTGAAATGACCAATCAACCAAATATACAAACAGGCCGCAGTGCATGCCAAAGTGCATTTTGCGTGATTTTACAAGTCCTGACATTACAAGAAGAGAACCAGAAAAATCACAAAAACATTATACTTTTTTATTATATTTATTTAGAGGTAATATATTGAGGACATGATCCAGTATTTCATATATGTGGTGGCAACAGTATTTGAAACCCTAGTATTCATGGGAGTTCATTGGTAAGTGCAATTTGAGTCAGGTGCTTTTAATAAATGGAATAACCAACAGGTGGAAGTATGTCGTGATGCAGAGCAAACAGATTTACAATGTCCTCTGGGGATTTCTAAGGAAAAGGAGCTGATGATGTTACAAAGCTTTGTCTAAAGCATTTGGACCCCACCAAATTCACTGTGAGATCAATTCTGTATTCATGGAGAAAGTTCAATTATCAAGGCATGTAATAGTCAAATAGAAGAAGGAACTTGTAGGAAACTAAAGGTGACTTCTAAGGAACTAAATATGTCTCTCATAATAGATATTGTTAGTATTCATGAGTACTTCCTTCAGGAGAACACTGAGCAACAATGGCGTGAAAGAAGAAATCCATCACTTTCCATAAAAACATTGATCCCAGTCTGCAGACTGCTAAAGATTTTGCAGAAACTAGAGTAATGTTGGAAAAAGTATTGTGGGAGAACATGCTTTAAATGAAAAGTGTGAGAAGAAAAGCCCTGCATTCCAGCATAAAAACCTTATCACCTCTGTGAATCATGGTGGTGCTGTTATCATAGGTTTGGTCTCTTTGACTGCACCTGGAGCAGGATGACTTGACATCACTAATAGAACAATGACTTCTGAATTATTGCTTATGCTAGAACGTCTGTCAGTGTACTGAATGTCAAGACAACATGTTGGATTGGATTAACCGTACGGTCGCGGCCGACTCTCGGTCACTTGATGGATCATCGATCTTCACACAGTTCTGTCTTACATCGATGTGATCCATGAAGTATTTCGGCAGGATAGTGGAGTAGTTTGCCATTGCTTTCTCCGCTGTTTCCAGTTACACGGCAATGGCAATTTAGAGACACCAATTAACCTAACACGCATGTGTGGAAGGAAAACTGAGTACCCTGAGTAAACCCACGCAGACACAGGGAGGACGTGCAGACTCCACACAGAAATGACCCAAGCCGCTCGAGCCTGGGATTGAACCCGGGACCTTCTTGTTGTGAGGCCCACCGAGCCACCGTTCTGCCCAAGGATCATGTTACATAACATCAATTCCAATCCAATCACTTTTACTAACAAATGGTTAAAGATGAATAAAGTTTGGTTTTGAATGGGGAAGTCAAAGTAAATACCTTAATTTGATTAAAGACAAATGTTGTGAAAAGGACCTGGTGCAAACAGTTAATGTGAGAAAACTGATGAACATCCCAGAGTTAAAGCTGTTCTGTAGGGATGAATGGGTTCACATTCTTTCAAGCTGATGTGCAGCACTGATCAACAGTTACCGGAAACGTTTGGTTGCGGTTGTTTCTGCGCAAGGGGGTGACACAGATACTGAAGGCAAAGGTTATATTGGATAATTTCCCTCAATAAATACATAGTTAGCTATAATATATTTGTCCCACTTGTTTAATAGAGCTTTTTATCAGCGTTTAGGACTTTACTTTTGAATATCAGATAATGTTTTAGGTCTTATTTATGGGTAAATGTAGTCCCTGAATGTTGTTATGCTGAAACAAGGCAGCAGTATTTAGATGAGATCCTGTGTTTTTTAATCGCCTGGGGAGTCTAGTGCTTTAAGGATCGCTGTTTGGACAAAGGCAGTTTACTCCTTAAATATACCAGCCGAGATTGTGTTGATAAGACAGAAATGGGAGAGGACCATGCATGAAGCTAAAGGATTCCTAAAAAGGGCATAACTCTTTCAACTATTTTGCCATCTGCTTTAACAGTAAGATGCTGAGATGATATTATGGTTAGGTGTATGATTCAGACATTTTTAGTTGTTCTGTGTTAAAACAGACATTTCTTTTTAAGTATTGTTTAGTCAGTGAACATCAAGATCATTGTTGAGAATGTATACATTTATGAACCATTTTTCAATCATGAAAAACCGTTTTGTTTTGTTTTTCAAGTTAAAATTTGATAACTACAGAAGGTGTCAAGCCTTTTTGTTTTCGATTCATTGGTACTGCTGAACTTTTTATGGAAGTGTTGTAAATCCGTTCAAATGTACCTCGTTTCAGAGTGTGCGATACTGACAAAAATTATCTGTTTTTTTTCTGTGGTTTAATAGATAATGGAAATCAGATTATTTTTTGTTGGGTATATTTAGGTCTAAAGTATTTATAAGTCGTTTGACCTTGTCTCTCTGAACCATCTGAATTGGCACCATGTATTTGTGATGTAATTAGTGACAGCATTTATTTTTTTGTCACCTGTTACATTTCGTGTCATAACACCATAACACACCTTTTTATGAGAATGTTTCCATTAAAGTTTGATGAGTGTGTTTTATGTCAAGGATTGCTGACAAATTATTGGAATATTTCATTTTGAAATATATATACATATATATATATATATATATATATATGTGTGTGTGTGTGTGTGTGTGTGTGTGTGTGTATATATATATATATATATTAATACTGGTAAAAAATTATTCAACAAAAATGAAAAATATTTGACTGGTCATGTTTACATTATCCACCATGTAAATAATGACACATTGAGACATTTAGTAAACAAGTCTATTTTGGTATAATTTTTTAAGCTATAAAAATGAGTAGCTGTAAAACTTGTTTAAAAATTGTTTACTGCGATATTATTTTCTTTTTCCACAAGGGGGCATTTGAGCATTTAAAATGTCAAGCATTCAAACATGCAGTGTTTTTTTTTTTTTTTTTTTTTAAACCAGTGGAATTAAAAATTATGAAAAGCTGAATGATGCTTGCAGATCATGGTATAAGACATAAGAGCTCGCTGTGGTAGTTGAACATTAAATTCCATAAAAAAGGAGTCAGGAAACATTTTTCACAAAGTGCCAGTGTCGCTGCAGGTTTCAATTCGATTCCTGGCTGCAGTTACACCTAAACTGACTTGTTTAATCAATTGGTCTTAGTCTTCAAACTAATTAATGGTATTATCCGGATTAGCTTCTGCTTGGTTGAAATGGAAACCTGCTGCCACACCTCTCGTTCTAAAAGTTTGATGTTTTTGCAGTCCAACATGTTTCCTTCAGTGCTGCAGTTGGTGCAGTGCCATAAGCTGCCCTGATGATCAGTTAGAGGTCAAGCGTCAGAAATTGTCAATGAATTTGGCCAGACGGCAACTGTATTCCCAAATATAACTTATTAGATTCGATGAAATGACTCTTTCTATTCATTTGTATGCATTTATTTGCATATCAGGTGATGGTACACTGATCAATGAAGGGTTGAACATGGGCAGCAACAATACTCGGGTAAGCCGTGGTGTTTCAAGTGTGCCAAAATATCGGCATACCAATACACCACCAGCAGCAGCCTAAACTGTTGATACGAAGCAGGATTCTTTCGTGTTGTTTAGGCTCCAATCATCCGTATGTCAGATCAGAAATCGAGACTCATCAGATCAGCATCTCCTGTTGTCCAATTTTGGTAATTTGTAATAATGAGAATTGCAGCCTCAGTTGCCCGTTATTAGCTGACAAGAGTGGCACCCGGTGTGCTGTGCTTCTTCTTTTCTCAGTTTGGTAGCCATTTGACTTACTGTTGCCTGAGAGTAGTCGTTTCATGGCCATTACCCTCAGACCTTTATCATCAACCAGCCATTATTTGAGTAGTCCTGTACTTTTGGCAGTGTAAGATGTCCCCTTGTCTGCTTCCTTATATTATTATTTCTTATGCTCTTTCCTTTAAATCTTCTCTGTTCATGTTGTCTCTGACACATTTCCACCCTTTCCTATTCCAATGTGATTCCAATACCTATTCACAGGCTTGCCCGGTTTTGTTTTATGATCTGTACACTTTGACCTGGTATTTTTGATGCATCCAAAATGTTGGGTTTACGTTCCTCGTTTAATAACGGCACAAATGTTATTGCCACATGAACTGCGAACCTGAAGTATAAAGTGTATTAGCAGTGTTAATATTATGGCGATTTATCTTTCTTAATGATGGCAGTAGACTGATCTACGGAAACAACAACACAATGCAGCATATTTCCACTGTCACATCCTCTTTATATTTGGTTTAACTGGTTATGTACAGTAGCCTTTTTTTTTTTTAGCAGTAATTAGACCAGCGTGTTCTGAGCTTGCATGAATGTGGAGCTACTGTCTTTTATTGAGGACAGGTAGAAATTCGCATAAGAATATTTTTCATTATGTAGGCAATCTTTTATTTCTGCAATACTAAGAACTCCACAATCGCGTAGTGTTCTTAGGCTCTCTCTCCTCTCTCTATGTGCTGATGGGAAACAGCAGACAGCAAGCTGGCTGCTGAGAGGTGTTGCCAGGCAGAGCACTCAAGGGGCAATATAGGGAGGGAGGAGGGAGAACAGAGAGATACTGAGAGAAGAGGATGTAGGGTGTGTGTGTGTGTGTGTGTGTGTGTATTTGAGGGGGAAGGGTAAAGCTGCCAGGCGGCCTGAGTGGAGAGCTTGACAAGCTTCCCATATTAAAATGGAAAGACCAAACGTTCCACCTAACCACTCTTCACTCAGTTCTTCCTCAGCATCTCTGCTCTACCCAGTACCATCTACGTGCAAAAATTTCATTTTTTAGTGACGTGATATGAAACACAGTCTAGTCTTTGGGCAGGTTGATTGCTTTTTCTTTTGAGTACAGATTCTACTGTAATCTGTAGATTACCAGGTTGGTTTGAATTCATACTGGGTTTTCTGCATAGTGCTAACTTTTGGTTAGGCACTCAGGCTGTAGAGGTGCAGTACTGAAGTGGTGTTTAGAGTTGAACATAATAATGTGTGGTTCGTTGCAGTGGTTCACATTGGTCTATGTATCGCCACCCACATAGACTGTCCCTCAAGCGAGCGCTGTTACCTAACAGTTTATGCTGTCAAACCTGGAATGAACAAGTCATAAACAAGATTTGCATCACTAAAACCTCAGCTGTTTTTCCCGAAAAAGCATGAGACGCTCCTTGTTTCTGAGCTGTTAAGCCATTTCAGTGTATTATTTTACAAAGGGAACAGTAACAACAAAGTAAAATTGACAAATTGGAAAAAGTCTTCATTTGAGTGTGTTGCGACCAACAATCAAATTTTCCACTTCTTGCACTGTCCATGTTCTAAAAGTGTTTGTGTGTAACACAGACCATAACATATGATGCTCTCGAAAATTAGGGGATATTTCAAAATAATATAACCCCATATTTTTGCGAGCAGTGTAGTTTCTGCTTATGCATGTAGTTACTGCGTAGTAAATCAATATTCATGAAAATAAATGTAAGAAAATCTAAAAGTGTGATGTAAATAATGTATTGCTCACAGAAATTATGAAATATCACTTCTTCTTTGTTAGTATTATATATATGGCAGTGAAAATGCACAATAAATGTTGTTTTTTTCCATATGACTAGTTGTTGTGGTTGCATCTATTAAGATGTTGGTTAAGACCTCGGTTGTTAAAGTGAACTTACCTTTCCGGTTTTTGGCAGAACAGCTTTCTGTGTCTTTTACAGATAATATTCTAATTCTAAACTTCTATAACAAAAACATTTCTTTTCTATTTTTTTTCCTTAGCCATGTTTTTTACACTGCTCACAAAAATTATTCTTTATTTCATTAGCGATATTTAATTTTAAAATATTCCCTATTTTTTGGGAGCAGTATATAATTAAAGTTATGTGCAAAAGTCAAACACTGTTATGTACAAGATATACATATACATCAGCACCTCTTGATCTTTACACCAGTGTGCTTAAGGTCATTATCTTGATGATGATAAAATGGCATTTGTTTCTGTTCAGGTGTTTGTCTAGTACATGTATTAAAATTTGTATAGCCATTCATCGTAATCAAATACAAATCACCAATGCAGATATGATTCACTCATAAACTTGAGGCAATTCTTCATCATGCTGGACAGAAGACTGACTGTAGAAATATTTCAAATTGCTCACGTTTGTCAGCATACACACTGACTTGTGTTACCGCTGTTTAATTGTACACTTTTGGTTCAGTTGGCAGTTTTCTCAATAACAGCTTGGCAGCAATAGATCTTTAAAAGCTGACAGCTTTAAGTGGTTTAAAGGTTAGTGACACCTTTGGAAACACTTGTTACAAGGACACAGCTCTATCTCAAGTGTAAAATTGAAAGGATGGAGTTAGCGTGGCAATAAAGTGCACAAACATAAAAAAGTAACATATAAAACATTTGTTAA
Organism: Parotocinclus haroldoi; assembly: GCA_034779995.1. Classification (NCBI taxonomy): domain Eukaryota; kingdom Metazoa; phylum Chordata; class Actinopteri; order Siluriformes; family Loricariidae; genus Parotocinclus; species Parotocinclus haroldoi. The sequence goes on along the minus strand of JAUZST010015447.1, from coordinate 24,603 downwards.
TGAAATGCACATTGTTTTACGTACTTATCAGAACAAATCACTTCATATACTCATACAAGAAGTGAAAAAGACAAGGGGAATGTGAGAAAACACAAAACGAAGCAATAAAAAAACCAACAAGTTTTAAGATTTTTCAATTTACTAAAAGAAAAAAAAAAAAACGTATGCATCACCAACATCAGTCCTGTACAAGCCATGACATTGCTGATCAAACTGCTTGCCATTTTTAGCAGTCACAAAAGCGAACCAAACACTTTTGCTCAATGGAAACCATTCACATAATTGTGAAGTGAATTGATGTTTTTTTTTTTTTTTTTCTTAAACCTTATCCTCAGGTCAGTTATTTTAAATGCAGAGGACTATGTTCTTTGTTTTGTGCTGCTTACACTTCAGTAATAAAAAGGAATGTCTTATAAAGTGTATTATCAATGGTAGAATACTTTGATGTATGTAATACGGTATTACACTAGAATAAATAAAAAAATCAATAGTGCAATAGTAGAAAAGTGCAAGCAGAGTTTATTGTTACAACCTTGTTTTGAAAGAGTTTGGCCCTGAATTCCTCCAGTCACATTTGGAGGGGTTTCATGCATCTAAATTGGGTACAAGTTAGGACCTAGTCAAGGCCACTCAATTACCAGTTAGTAATAAACGTTGTATCTCATTTAAAAAAAAACTGCAACTGATTTTTAAACAAATAAAAACAAATCACCTTTGCAGTAGAATTATTAAAATTTGGATACATTATAGGGGTGTGGACAGCACTGTCTTTCTGTGTGGAGTCTGCATGTCCTAATCGTGTCTGCTTGGGTTTACTCCAGGATATACACACGTGCACACATGCTTTTCTAAAATCTTAAAGACCACAAAAAATAGGCTGACTTTGTGGGATAGGGATTTATTTTGGCCCCAAGCCTAAAAAGTACAGGGAAAGTGAATATGGTACATATACAGTCTGTCCAAATATGATTTTCTTTCCGGATTTGTTCTCCATGCAACTCGGCGCAAAAAATAGCTGTGGGAAAGGAAATGTAAATATTTCAGTATGAGCTGCAATGGAGTAATATGAACAAGCTGAAACCTCAGGGATAGTCAAAAATAGCCGTAGTCACAACAGAGGGCTTATTGTCTTTGTGGTCAGTTGCAGTGGATTTTGAGTTCTGATCTGATTTTTAACAGAAAACAAAATTTATATGTGGATGAGTAAAAAATTAGGTAGGGTGAATTGTCTAATTTTGGGAGGTGCAGTTAGAAACAATAGGGAGATGTTTATAAATAGGGTAATATGAACAGAGTAAAGAGTTTCATGTAGTTAATATATGAAGAGCACAGTTTGTCTCCAGTGTTTTTCATGTGCGCGAAGTCTAGATTTTAGTGAAAGAGCATGGGCCCTTAAACAGTCTATTTGGCAAAAGCGTACATGCCGATTAAACATTAACAATCACACAGAGACGCGATATTGGCTTTGTCGGCCTCTTGAGTTTCCATTGTGTATTGCAGGTCATTTTTTCCTGTTTGTGTTAGCACACTCGCAGTCCCTCCTTTGGGAGATTCCATCTAAAAGCTTCTAGGTAAGCTTAAGCATCAAAACGTCCAATCTTCCATCTCAACCACTGCTTCTGTTGCTCCCTGTATTTCTTATTTTTATTTATGTATTTATTTATTGTGTTTTGGATTGATTTGTTGTATTGATGGTGCCTGTAGCTCCGTAGAGGAGTTCTTCAGGGGCAGCTAATGAGCTGCACTGGGACTTTGACACTCTGCTACCATAACAAAGGCAGCTCTGGGGCGGCTCCATGCCACATTAGAAGTGACTTTGTTATTAAACATTAATCAGTCATTTAGAAATGATAGACATATTCAAACAGAAAGCATTATGCTGTTCTGCTTCACATGTATACAGTGTATTATGGGTTGAGAAGGAGGCAGAAGAAGGCATTTTGAGTGCTGGTGGAATTCTAACAAATAGCTGCTAAATTCTGCACCTGCCCCAAAAGTTTACGGTTTTCAGAGAACACCACCCAGTACTGTGCAAAAGTCTTAGGCCACTATTAGATGACATAAACTATATATCATTGTTTTAGCAATGATACAATGACCATGTTCTCAGATTGCTTAATATAATATAACCTTGTATTCTACATGAAACCTGGTAGTATTTATTGTGAGCTGGGCAATAGTAGCATCTGGAAGCTCCATCAAAATACCAATTTGACCCTCCTACAGTTTAAAGAAACTTGATCAATAATGGTCTTTTTGTGAGGGTAGCAGCCAAGGAACCACTTTTCAGAAGGGTAACTGGGTGAAAAGCTAAGATATGCTCACAAAATCAGTGAAAAGGAACATTATTAGGTGTTACATTCAAGTTTAACATTTTGGGGTCCAGTTGTTGACAGTTATTTATATATGATCGATATACAATTGCTAAAACAACAAATCTAATGGTGGCTTAGGAGTTTTGCACAGTAAAGTATCTGAGGTTTACTTCATTTTCCAACCAGTTCTGAGCTAACCGACATGTTTGAAAGGCTTGCTTAACAACGTTTCTCAAACTATTGCTGCACGTCTTTATTCAGTCAATGCCATTGGGATACAAGTGTACTGACAGCGCAAGTGTCCTGTACATACTCGTGTACATAGTCGTGTAATTGTGGTACGTATTACAGTGAACATGCTGTGCAAGCCATGTTTTGAGTTGCAAGCAGTAGCGATAGTTGTGTGCAAACGTTTGTATACTCTTTTGAGAAAATTAAGAAAAGTAACTTCATTTACAACAGACATTTTAGTGTTTAAGGGTTTCAGGATATCCTATGCTTCCAGGAGAATAGTGTTCAGATAGAATAGCAGCTTGAAGTAGTGTCCTATAACTTGTTTGCCCATCCTTTGCCAACTACCTGTACATCCTCGGACTGAGGGATCCTCTCACTTGTATTTAAGTGAGAGCGTTTTCGATATATCTGCTGTAAATGTAATTGTCTTCTTCAGAATTTGGAGATTGGAAATGGCACAGCTAGATATGTGTAGAATAGAAGAAAGTAAAATGCTTTTATTTCTAACGAACGGCATGTTATTGTTATTCTGCATTCTATTGTATACTGTGAGGCGGTAATACATCTATATTTATATTTAAGCACGAACTGGTGCGACTGATAAGCAATTAACCAAGCAGTTGTGGTTTTAGACCGTTGTTCAATGACCTAGCAGTGCCAGTTTGACTGAAATGGGCTTTGAACCCTGAACCTTCTGGAAGGTAGTCCAGTACCTTAACCACTAAGCCACCACAGTGCAACTTAAATCTTAAACATGCCAATAATACAAAAAAAGACACATACTAGCATTTTAAAGAAATATGCACTCACCGAGCACGCTAATTAGCATGCTAATTAATACAATGGTATAATCAGAGAGCATAATCGGACCGTACTGCAGATACAGCACGGCAGCTTCAGGTAAAGTTGACATCGAACAACAGAATGGGAACCATGGCGAGATTGTTGGTGCCAGGCGGGCTGGTTAGAATATTTCTATATATGCTGATCTCATGGGATTTGCAGAAACAACACTCTGCAGAGATTACTCAGAATGGGGACCTTAAAAAATAACATTCACCGATCAGGTTTTGGCAAACGGAAATTTCTTCTTCATAATAAATGTAAACTTGAGACAGACAACAGATATTAGTATGGTGCCTAGATGGTAGCATAGAGCTCAAGGCAGGAACAACCCAGACTAGGGGCCAATACATTGTAGGGCTCATACACACTCTCACCTAATCGAACACACAGTCTTTTTAGAATGTGGGTGGAACTCCGATTACCCAGAGTAAACTCACACGGACATGGGGAGAACATGCAAGCTCCAATACAGGTGGAGTCCAAGGTCAGGATCGGATCATGGACCCCGGACCTGTGAGGTGGTCGCGTTAACTGTGGTTCCACTGTGTCGTTGTTTGTGCCAGAAGGTTTTGTTTTTGTTTTTATTTTTGTGTGGGTGGTGCTCCCTCTACTTTGTCTCCAGTTTTGTAAAGCAGAGCAAGATATGCCTGCTGACAGCTTGCAGTCGTCAATTCATTGCCATTGTGTATTAGCCTCACCACAGTGGTGTCGTCTGCAAACTTAATCACACTGTTTGTGCTATAGGCCGGTGCGCTTTCGTGTGTATTGAGGTAAAAAAGGGAGGCTCAGGACACAGCCCTGTGGAGCGCTGTGTGTCGGGGACAAGGACTGACAGGTCCTTGGCCTAACAGACTTTGGATTGTTTGTTAAAACAATCATGACGCACAATAATGCGTCATATATGGCATATCTTCAGTTCTGCAATAGGGTAGCACTGCTGCCTCACAGCAAGAAAAGTCCCAGGTTCAATCCCAGGGCGAAGCGGTTTGGGTTCTTTCTGTGTGGAGTCAGCATGTCATCCCTGTGTTTGTGTGGGTTTACTCAGAGTTTCCTCCCACAGTCCAAAGACATGCATGTTAGATGAATTGATTAATCATTCATATATATATATATAATGTATGAGATGAACTTCTGTATGGATTTAACCTTGCGTGTGACACTGAAATGGCCACTGATGTTGATAGCGACGTTAAAGAAAAATAAACAAACAATCATCACTTCTGCAATGGAAACTGCATAAGTATGTCCAGAGTCCAGGCATCCATAAGAGTAAGGAAGTCAAGATGAAAATGAATGTTCAAACTATAGAAAATGTGGGGCTTAAATGTTATTTTAAAGTGATTGTTACTGTCTTTCCAGTCAGTGTTTCATTTATTAATTTTCATTCTATTTCGGTTTCGGAAAAGCTGGTGCTTAGACAGGGTACCATTCCACCATAGGGCACACGCGCCCACACACCAAGGGGCACTATGGAGACCCCAATTAACCTTTGTAATGTGAGACGAAACCAGAATAAATCCACACAGACACAGGGAGAGCATACAAACTACACAAAAAGGACCCAGGGCTTCACCTGGACTCGCACCTAGGACCTTCTCAGTCACAGTGTTTCCCCTACCCAAAAAGACATGTTCTTAGTCCTCTGGTTTGAAAAAGGCGCTATATTATTGTTATTATTATTATAAGAGTGAGAATGATAGTCTATACTGTTTTTGGTTTGAAAATAAGGAATAAAATGGGTCAGATGATCTCATTAGGGGATTGAAACCGGAGAAATTTTAGATATTTGTATGTACTTTTGACTGATAAAACTGATGCTAAAAGGTGTTTGAAAAACCGAGCGTGATAACAGGATCTCAGCCTAGCCAAAGAGAGTAGGAAAAAGCTTATTGAATAAAAAGATATTTGATATTATATAAGTAATAGCAGTGAACTTTTTTATCATTTACTGTGATATTCAGTTTAAGATGGCTCATAGTTTTTATATCTTATTTAATATGTTACAAATTATTTTAATGGCTGGGGACTAAACGTTTTTGCTGCTGTTTGAAATGTGTACGGTAAAATATGCATCGTCTATTATCTAATGTAAAATGGATCGAGCAGAATGGATAGTTACACCCCTAATAATGGCTTAACAATCTTTTTCATTCTGTATGTTTCTTACATGTTAAATGTCTTTATAATATTTAAGAATTTCTCTCTTTTTTTTCTCTCTCTTCCATCTCTGTCTCCAGTTACCTAGATAGTTTAGATAGGATTGGTGCTGCAGACTATCAGCCCACAGAGCAAGACATTCTGAGAACCCGAGTGAAGACCACTGGGATAGTAGAGACCCACTTCACTTTCAAGAATCTGCACTTCAGGTACTCTCTCTGATGATGGATGACATCACTGTACCATTTGTTACACACATTTAACACAATTTTGTTTTGTTCCTGGAAACTTTGATCTGTTTTTCATGGTATTATGTGCTTGTTTGAGGATTAGGGATTATGCAACAGAAACCTGTCCCATTAACAATGATGAGTATTTCGGCTGGATTATTACAGGATTCAGTGACTTTTTCGGTTTTATGCTATGAGCATTCCACCAAACGGACATGAGCGTGCACTATAGCGCACTACCAGGCTACCATTTTGACCTTTTTGCTAAATGCTTGCTGTATTTGGAATTGGCACTGAACCCCTTTCACTCCAGGCTGGGATTATACATTTGGTACATCAGTAGCGGTGTTGCTCGCTGTCTTCTTTTTAACAGTAACTATAATCCCAGCCTTAATGCTTCTGTGATCCAGAAGTGTAGGAATCCATTATGAATTATAATATTGTTTTCTTTAATTGCAATAACATTTGAGAGGGATAAAACCCCCACCATCATTCTGTTTTAACTGTTTGTTTGTAATACCCCCTTCAGCCCTCACTGTGTTGCCCCACTTAATCCATATTTAAAAATGGAAGGCACTGAAATATCTCTGTTAATTTATTTAAAGGCTGTCTTCATGCTGCAAAACAGTCACTTCAGTGAAAGCTGGATCACTGAGCACTCATATTCACTTAGCACTTGGCTACTAATCTGCTTTATTGTACTCATTTGTAGCCTCTAGGTAGAGTTTAGTGCATGTTAAGCAGTATTACAATGATAAAGTTATGAAATACTGTTATTGGAAACCAAATGTTTTGACCCAGTAATTGAAGTTCAAAATCAATATGAATTCTGAAATATATTCGTTTAGATTGAGGTGTCGGACAGTGTTATTTTTAATATATAATACTTTTCTAAATATACAGTGACTGAAACTATAAATCAGGAGGGTGCTGTCAGAGAGAATCAGTCACGTTTCTTTGCAATTTAGCTACTGTTTTGATGCAAATAACTAACTATGAAACCCTTTTAAGAGCTGTATGTATGATAAAGAACACAATGAGTGTGTTTACATGCAATTAATAATCCAGTCATAATCCGATTTCTGCAGATCTGCATTATTTAGGTGGCCATGTTTACAGAATACTATAATTAAGAAATCAGCTTAAGAAATCCAACAGAGAGAGCTGGATTTTATTCCAGTAATCAAATTTATTGGTGCATGTATTTTCTTAATCTGAATTCAGTCGTTTTTCTTTTTGATGTTGTTTTTTTTTTACCTCTGTCTCAGAAGTATTGGCAGTCCTCCAGTTGATATGCCGATCATCTGGGTCAGCGTTGAATTTGGGTGCAAATTTCACTTGGATAACTCAAAATTGTTGAGTCACATATAGGATCAGTAAAACCTAAACTTTACTGTCAGTATATTGGTTTGTGATTTTTTTTTTCTTTCCATTTTTAGAAAATAGATCTACTATTCGTATAGCTTTTAGTGGACAAGCTGACTTAAACATGGTTAAGCTCAACACAGGCTCTTGTACCTGGACTAATCACTGTCCACTTTTGTCACTGCCTGAACACATTTAGTTATTAAAATGTAAAATGTACTGTCGAAGTAGTAATTAAAATGTATTCTGACAGCTGTTACCAGTTTGTGCAGTGTGAACACACTACAGCGGGGCACATTTCTAAGAACTACGAAAGTTCATTTGGCACAAAAGTGCCATTTTTTTCTGTGATCTGCCTAGCCAAGGGGCTTCCACCTTTTGAGTTTTGAGCTTCTTTCTATCTAGAGGGGAATGAGGTAGTGTAAGGTGAAATGTGACACATAAGTTGCCCCCAGGCTCTCATCAAGGCATCAAGTTTCTGACACACTTGTCTGTATGATAATCTTCTTTTTGAAATCTGCTTTTTGTACATTTTGGAAGCACCATGGAACATGCTGGGTCATGTTTTCACAGGCTGTTTGATGTGGGAGGTCAAAGGTCAGAAAGGAAGAAATGGATCCACTGCTTTGAGGATGTGACTGCCATCATCTTCTGTGTGGCTTTGAGTGGATATGACCAGGTGCTGCATGAAGATGAGACCACGGTAAGATACAGTATAAACACAAACGCATGCATGCAAACCACTCTACATGAGATACACTACTGCTTATGAATTAGATGGAATACACAGAGATCCAGCAGGGTTTAAACAGGATTTTTCTTTTTGTGGTAGATGAAGTGTTTCATTAAAATGCCTAATTAAACCAAACAGGCCAGCTCTTGCAACCCTGACTAGTTTGATTATTCATGTAAAACATTATTTTTAAGTGATTAATCATTTGATAATATTGATGCTGATTCATTCTCGTTTCAGCTGATTTAAAACTTGTGGAAACATAAAGTTTCATCCATGACTATGTTAAAAAATTATTGCCCAGACTGTTATTGTGGAAAATCATGCACAAAGTTAGTAATCTCTTCTGTAATCTTTGAGCTTGTTTGATATTGAATGAATTTGCAGTTTTATGTACTTGTTCTTGAACTTGAGTGTAACATGAGGATACCGCTGGAGGCGGCATGTTACACTGACCCAACTACTACCCAGACACGCGCTGACAATCAAGTTCAAGTTGGCACTCATCAGTCACTTAATTAGCTGCAATTCCTTGAGTTCCATATACAGAAGCACTTTGTATTTCTGCAGTTACAGACTGTAGTCCATCTGTTTCTCTACATATTCTCTACATATTTTGTTTAGTGTGTGTGGTGTTCTGGTATGAGTGGATCAGACACAGCAGTGCTGTTGGAGGTTTTAAACATATTAGTGTCACTGCTGGACTAAAAATAGTCCTACAATGTCCAGTCACGAGCATCCTGTAGGCTGCATCCTGTGAGCACTGATGACGGACTGAATAACAAAAACTGTGCAACAACAGATGAGCTGCTTTCCCTAAAAGAGTGCATACAATTCTTAAAATCTTCAGCAGCCCCTCTGTCTGATCCAATTCTGCCAAAAAATAACAGTTCATCACCACATCAGTGTCACTGCAGTGCTGATAATGATCCATCACCCAAATAGTACCTGATCTGTGCAGGAACGAACACAATTAGTAGAAAAAACAGATTGACTACAGTCTGTAATTGTAAAACTACAAAGTGCATCTATATGGTACGTAGAACTGAAATGTACAGCGAGTATAAAAACAGGATGTAAACAAGATGAAATATAGTTCCCAGTAAGTCTTGTCCTGTTACTAAATCAGAATCCAAGAGTCCGTTCAATGAATGGCAGTAGGTGAAGAATCAGGTGTGCCATTTTTGCGTCGGGTGCTCACCTGGATTTAATATTGCCAGGAAACCAACCACTGGACTTGCAGTGCCAAGGAGGCGAGATATGAAACTGAGTGGCTTGGAGGTAAAGCACTGATTCAGTTCTCATGCACCCTGTTTGTATCTCGCCTCTGGAAACTGAGCTTTAAGTGATGAGCACAAGATGCAGGAGTTTCAGTGTTATGTCCACACAGCTTGGGGATCCAGATAATGCTCAGTATTTTACTCTGCCTTGCCAGAACATGGCCAAAAAGATTGAGAAACTGGCAAAAATCGTATCAATCATTATTGAAAGCATTATGGTCAGATGTAACAAAAGTAACATTTATGTTAGGGCATTAAGCTGCTCATAAAAGTTAGGCAATATTTTATTTTGAGATATTTCAGTTTGAAGTATCCCCAAATTTTTGGTGAGCAGTATATTACTATTGAAAGTCAGGTACCTATCTGTTGAACAATTTGCACTGGGCTGGGGTGATGGTGGTAACAAGTATGATGACATAATCATCGATAACAATTAACACGTTAAATCTAATTTACATATTGGTTTACAGTGCTACTCGTATCTCTTATTAATTGACCTGTTGTTTGGAATTACAACATGTTAATTAGCCACAAGCACAGTGTTTTACTTAGACTTAAGTTACTTTGCTAATTGAAGGCTCAATTTAGGGTTTTTTTTTGTACAGAGAAGCAGACCTGTTTTTAATGAAACACTCAATTTATGTCAATATCAGATGTATTTATGATGCACATTTAAAAACAAGTTCAAATAAATGTAGCAAAAACGATTTAAACAACAAGTAAAATGGAACAAACCATCAAAAACTGAAAGCCATAGAATAATAATGAGTTTTCATACTACACTTAAAACAAGACAGTGTTGTGCGTATGCTAGTACATTTATCCTGAATCCTTCTTGTCTTCAAAACACATTACATTGCTCTTTATCGTTCACTTAGTAATTAAGGTGCTGATTATATGTTGAGTATAGTGGTTATTGTTCAGGTTTCTTAATAAGTAATGTGTATTGATTGCTTATCGTCTGGGAATAAAGGGATTGATCTGTTCAAGTTTTTTTTTTTATCCATGCAGAAACATTTTGATACTAGAGGTGCATGATATTTATAATCAATTATAAATCCTTAATTGATTTATTTTAACGATGTGTGAGGTGCCATTATCGAGTATGTCACGCACTGCAAAAAACATTCAAAAACGTACTTTGAGTTAATATATTCACTGCACCTTGTATCCAGGTAGAGGATGGTGTACTGTGCAAGCAAACATAGTGAAGGTAGTGTTTTCACCTTAGCAATTACACAGTACATCCCTCTAGCAAGTTATTTTCAAAAACGAATGATGTTCAATCTGGCAACTTTTTGTACAAACCTTAGCTACTTCTAATAGAATAGCCATAACGTCTCTCTCTACCTTTTTTCTCTCTCTCTCTCTCTCTCTCTCTCTCTCTCTCTCTCTCTCTCTCTCTCTCTCTCTCTCTCTCTCCCTCCCTTGTGTCCCTCCCTTCTCTCTCTTTCTCTTTTCTCTCTCTCCTCTCTCTGTCTCTCTCTCCTCTCTCTGTCTCTCTCTATCTCTCTCTCTTTCTTCTCTGTCTCCCCTCTCTTTTTTTCTCTATCCCCCCTCTCTTTCTTTTCACTATCTCTCCTATCCCCTCTCTCTCCTCTCTTTCTGTCTCTCTCTTCTCTCTCTCTCTCTCTCTCGCTTCTCTCTCTACCCCCCAAAAACTAGTTTAGTTTATGGTTTTCAGTTCTGTTTTCACATTGGAATCCTACATAAATATCCATTATGGAATATTGAGTGCAGAATGATGGGGAAATGTGGTTTATACATATATATGCTTTTTAATTATTTCTTTCAAGTTCACGTCTGCAAAAAATGTATGTGGGCCAAAGAGTTTCTGAATGCCTTGTATGTTGAAGCAATACATTGGGGTTGGTTTATGGAAGTGCATACTATTGGTCCCTTAACTCCTCAGTCTTTTCTTCTTTTTTCACCGTGTCTGTTCATTGTACCTGAATATTACAGTAGCCTTGCCTACTATTACAATGCCTTCCTGCATTTTGTCTTTGGCACCTTTGTCACTCTCTTTCTCATTTCAATACACGCATACTCGGATACACAGCTCCCCATGTTAACACTGCGTTGTACCGACTCTGTACAAAACTTGGTGATGACTCTCGCATTGTTTCTCCATAAAACCATGCTGTTCCTCACACTTTGGAATCTTAATCTGCTATGCCTGTTGTTTATCCTATTTATTGAGAGAGTATGTTTGAGTGTGTGTGTGTGTGTGTGTGTGAGACTTTGAGTGTGTTTATGCGAGTTTGCAAGCGGGCAAGGCTCTTGTGATATGACGCATGTCTGGTCGTGCTGGTCTTTCCCAACGGCCTCGTGCCACATCTCCTGTGCCTGTGCATCTCTCTCTGCGATCGCCTGAGTTCCTCTCCTGCAGTCTCTCGCCGTGCAGCTCTGCTCTTTAACCAATCGCCAAACTCTTAAAAAGTTAAACTGGCTCTACAGATGGCCCATCCACCAGAACATTTCAGCAGGTACGAACTCTGTCCCCACTGCCATCATAAGATAAACTAGTTGAACCAAACCTGTTCAAAGCAACAGCTGACTTTTTTGTGTGCATAGACGGTTACTGAGTACAGAAGAGGTCTTGAAATTATTTATAGATTCTCACACAGACGTATAAACCTACGAGCTTGAACAGAATGTATTTAGTACTTCTAAACTCAGAAGCATTATTTAATTCACTCTTTCACAATTGCAGATTTTTTTAAATGGAGATTACCAAAATAATGCATTTTCAACAGAAACCATACACATACACTATATACTATACACTATTTAAACAAAAGTATTGGGACACCTACACACTACACCTCCTGGATAGTTTACTGCATCCCATTTTAATTGCACAGTCATATAGAGTTGCTCCCCCACTGCAAGTATAACAGCATCTACTCTCAGGAAGGCTTTCTACAATATTTCGGATTGCACCCTTTGGAATGTTTGCCATTCATTGAGAAGAGCATTTGTGAGGTCAGGTGCTGATGCTGGATGAGAAGGCCTGACTCATAATCTCAAACCTAGTTCATCCAATATGTGTTTGCTGGGGTTGAGGTCAGGGCTCTGTGTGGGCCAGTCAATAACCCAAACTTGATTTGTGCACTGGGGCACAGTCATATTGGAACAGAAAGCCTTGCCCAAAATGTTCCCGGAAATTTGGAAGGATAGAGTTATAGTTAGTTTTGAGTTATATATACAAAATATATTTGTATGCTGGAGTATTAAAATGTAATTTCACTTGAAATAAGGGTATCACGCCAACCTCTGAAAAATAAAGCCATACCACCATCGCTGCTCCACCTATTGTCATAGTTGGCACAATGCAGTCAGGCAGGTAATGCTGTCCTGTCAATTCACAAACCCTGCCAGATAGAGAAGTGGGATTTGTCACTCCACAGAAGAAGAAACTCTGCTTTAGAGTCCAGTGGTGTGGGTTACACCACTCCATTCAACACTTGATATACTCTCCTGGCACACAGTTTTTGTGATGATGTTAATGCCAGAGGTTTGATACTATGCAGTTTTTGAGTCAGCAGAGCATTGCTGACTACTATATGCTAGACACCTCAGAACTTGGCAACCCTGCGACATGCTTCATGGCTGACTTTGTGACTTTCTTTACACATTCTTAATTCAGACATATTGAAACTGCAGCAAATGTCTTGCGCACATTCCTCTCCAGGGCTTCGTAACTCAATAGAGTTGTTCTTTCCATCATTAATGCTTTACTTTTATGACTGATTGAATAACTCCAGTGTTAACTGGATGTGCAATGTCCTTACTTTTCTCATTAGCACTGAAAGTATGATACCAATCGCTGTTCCAGCTAATCCCTAGATGATAAATAATCTTAACTGAAACATGTATTTAACATAGCCATATACTCTGGAGAAATAATTATCGTAAATGCTCCCCACTCTGTCCTCATTACGCAGTTAGAACTAATATGATAATGCTTCACCTTGCCTGGGGATGTGGCATTTTTGATTAATGACTTTACTTGCAAGTCAGAGCATTTTCTATATATATTTTTTTTTTTTTCAGATTTCATTCTTTTCCTTTCACTGCTTGTACTGCTACAGAGGTTTTTAACAATGCAGAGTTTGGAGTTGTATGTGAGCGTGCTATATTGTGCAGACACTGACACCCTTTTTTTGATCCCACAGAACCGCATGCACGAGTCTTTGAAGCTGTTTGACAGCATCTGCAACAACAAATGGTTCACAAATACTTCCATCATTCTTTTCCTTAACAAGAAGGACATATTTGAAGAGAAAATAAAGAAATCGCCCTTAACAATCTGCTTCTCTGAGTATACAGGTAAAAAGTTTTACCCAGCCCCTCCCCCCGACTTTCTTTCAGTCCTGGAAGAATGAACCTTCTCAGAAATGTCAGTCTATATTGAGAAAACAGCAGAAAGAGAATTGAAACGCAGAGAGACGTGTAGCGTGGCAGTTTTGCGTAGCTATTTTTCCTGAAAGAATCCTCCTTTAGCTGGAACGCGTCCATGTTTTCAGAGCTGGGTTTATAAAGTAATGCAGCCAACCCACCCCCCACGTTCATCTCCGTTCTGGTTCTGTACAAGCTTTTAACCACTTATCCCTTATCACGTTAGTGTAGTATCAGATTTCATCAGTCAACCACAATGCCAAACCTGCAGCCTGTTACATGATGCATTATAATGTGTGTTACATTGGCACAGTATGTGACTTTATCACTTCCCTTTTCTTCTCCCATATTGCTTCTGTGCCACTGCTTCATATTTACGCACTCAATCTGCTGGTTTCCGTGTCCTTTGCTGTGCTTTCATCTGCTCTCTACACTCCTATTCCTCTCTTTTGTTCATCTTCCAATCTGTGTTCCTCCTCTTGCTTACTGCCTCGCTTTTTGCGCCAGGGCCCGACAGTTTCTTGGAAGCAGTGGCGTATATCCAGTTGCAATACGAAAGCAGGAACAAGTCTGCGCACAAGGAGGTGTACACACACATCACCTGTGCCACAGACACCAACAACATCCAGTTTGTCTTCGACGCCGTTACCGACGTCATCATTGCCAACAACCTTCGCTTCTGTGGCCTTTACTGAGGATTTGTGGATCTGCTGGCCACCTTGTGTTACGCTCAGACTTGCTCTCCACTGGTATTCCATAACAACTACAATGAAAGCCACCCACAGAACTTCCTCTACAGTCATATTATTAGGAGAGGTTTAATGTAATTTAAAGATTTGGGAAAGTGGCCTCTATAAAAGGAGGGTCAAGTCTCTGATTGAACGTTTTGATGAGTTAACATATGGGAAGGTAACAGAACACATAAATGACAGTGCCTCCTTTTCTGACCCAGGAATTATTTGATAGTGCAACTATAAATGCATTCAAATGATAGACAACAAGGTTTGACTGTGGCTCATGAGATTTTGATGTACCTATGCAAGTTTCCTAATTGGTCTTGACATATCACACATGCGGTACTGTGCAAGTGTTAATTAGATATAGCTCTGTTTTAGCAATGGCCTAATTACCACATATAGTTATTTTTCAATTTCTGAATTAGAATACAACCAGAAATACAGAACATTTGTATTCAGTATTAAATACTGAGGGGGGTCCCCAGCTTCTATAGGCTACAGTGTCAAGTATTACACTTGAGCAATAGAAGCTGCTGAAGTTGACCATACTATTGGGAGCAGGGTGAAAAGGCCAATATATATTAAAGTTCACAAACATTGGAATAAAGATCAGTAGCAAACAGTATTATGGATTAAGTATTAAGCTCATAAATATTGTTATCTATACAAAGGGGGAACCAATAAAAAGTTTGAAAACCACTAACATTGCCAAAACAACAAATCTAATGGTGGCCTAAGACTTTTGCACAGTACTATGTGGCAATCAATCACATGTCAATGGAATCTCATTTATCTAGGTAGAGTTTTGTGGAGTCTGTGTTGAGACTTGAAGATCAGTTGAACCATGGACTCATTGACCTTGTCCCACTCCACTGCTATAATAATGTCGCCTTAACATTTTGGGGAAAAGTGTGGACATGTTATGCAGTCAGATTATTCTCTAGGGTTTCCCCAGCCAGTTCTCGGTACTAATTTCAACAACCTTTAGAAACCTAAGGCCTTAAATTTGCAGCTTAGAAAAGTGATTATTTTACTGATAAATCTTAAATACAAAGGGCTTATCATACTGGTGGTACGATGATAAAAATGTGTACAAAAAATGGTTGCCTATGTTAATTTTTTATGGTGTATATATTTGAAATAGCATTTTACAATTTTCCAAATGTAAGCAGAAATTGCAGCCTAGTTACTAAAGGCATTTTGCTTCTCTGTCCCTGTGAACAGACCATGAGCACGAGTGTCTGTCATTCTGTACAGTTTAATCATAGTGTCAGAATGGCTCAGCTGGTACGCCTCAAGTTGTTTGCTGTTTATTTTGGGTGTAGGCTGTAATTTAGTCCAGTAAAAGCCTCCAATCTCTTATTTTTCCTCTCACTGAATCCAGCTGTTTGTTTGTACAGTTCATGTTGATAGCTGTTCCTAACTTTCCTCGAAAACAGGAGACGAAATGGGTTATAATGGCAGTTGATTATTTTTAGTGGTGGAAATACATGAATAAATGAAACTGATGTCTAATTAGAATGATGAATAATTACAAAGAAAGCAAGCCTAGTTACTACAGTTGATGGTATATGTATGTGCAAAGTTCTTTTTGCCATTTGTCTGACGAGGAACAGACCGTCTAAGAAAGCAGCCCTGGTGTAATGGTGCAGAACTTGGCAGATAAGCCAGGTCTTGATGTGTTTCTGCTGTTCGTGGGTGTGTAGTTAGGATTTGGGGTATGGTAATAGTTGGTCAGTAATGGCAGTGCTGTATTTGCCATATATGTTGGATCTTTTGATAATTCCCATTAATCCACAATTGAACAGCACTATTTGGAGTATTATCACTGTTACCTAATGGCTCATAATTGTTTTTGTAAGTTATTGGTAAGTGCTCTCACACTATGTTGGAAACGTCCTAACCGTAACCATGATGGGCTTGCTCGTTAGAATTTGTAGTGGTGCATTATGTGGTCAAAATTAAGGGCACCAAACACCGGCTTGACTTTAATATGGAGTTGCCTCCACTTCCTGATATGAAAATAATTAAAGATGCAACGATGGCTTTGCTGGTGACCAGAATCACCCAGTTTTCAGCATGACCATGTTTCCCTCCTCCCAGTCCCAACGTTAAAAAGCATGGCTCAATGGTCTATTTATTTATGGTTCTTGTCCATTTGTAATATGTTTTATGTGTATGTATTTTTATTGGTTGATAAAAGCTCACAGTGAGTGTTTTTAATTGTGTATCATTTATGTTTTTACTGCATTCAGTGACTTACAGTCTTGGTTGTACACTGCTACATGAATGGGCTAGGTTGAAATTCAGCATCTTTACTTGTACTTTGTACCCTTGCACAAGCACCAACAAAATGTGCATCTCAAATAATAACCTCCGTTTTACTGAGAAGACTGTACACTAGATTGTCTGCCCAATCATCAGATTGTGAAGGATAATTCATCTACAGAATGCATTTCATTTGTTTGGTTTAACTAGTACTTTCAACTGTGCATGGCAAACATCCATGGTACTACTTGGTGGTGAAAACCCAAGCCATGCCAAACCACAGCCTTTGTGATGACATTGCTCATGGTGTTTTCGCTTTTGGAGCCAGCTGTTCGTCTTCACAGCACCTTTAGCAGGACAGATTGAGAGCATGGAAATCCCATGACAATCCCACACTGAGAATCACTAAGTTCTTCGATTTGACCCATTCGGTTGACAGTGTTTGCCTTCGGAGATTGAATGGCTTGGTATGCTCGATTTTAAACGGTTAGTAATGCGGCTTAATCTGACAAATCCAAGAAACTGAGCCTACATACTTTTGCTAGTGCTTTCTTGTAACATCAAGTTTGACTTTGTGCTTGATAGCTAGCTAGGCTGTTATTACAACAGACTTTCCTATTGGAAATGTGTACTGGCTATTTGACTGTTCTAATGTACAAACTGCATTTGTGGAATCGGCAGCTAAGCGATTAGGGATGTTCTGGTCCTGACGTATAAGAATGAGCCAATACCATCTGTCGAAATGCTGTTGATATTTTGTATGCTGCTAAAACAACTGGCATCCACTTTGGTATGTACTCTTCTGAAGGTGCACTGTGCTTATTAACAAATAGGTTAGCAGCAAGTAGTTCAGTAAGTCCTCTAAGCTGTAGAGTTCTCTTCAAATTATTAACTATTTGTTTGACAAACCATTCATAAACTATTCATGTACTATGGCAGGTCGCATTATTCTTTTGATGCCACTACTATGAAGGAATATCTTTGCCATATGCTCTACATTGCATTAAGTGATTTGTGAGTAGGTGGGACAAGTCAAATTAATATCCAATCATAAAAATCTGATCTGTGGATTTACAATAAAGCATCAGCATCTTGCCCAGTCTACTCGAACCCCAAAACGGAACAGTTTGAGACCGTATGGAAAATGCAACTAAAAAACCAGATTGATTTAGACTTTTATATAATTGCACACAATAAATTAATATACATTAATCCCTTCATTTATGGCCTTCCCATTCCAAATGTTTATCGTCTTTTTTAATGTCTGCTCATTAATGCTTTCAATAAGATGATACGGCAAAACAGTATCACAAATATGAAAAGGACATGGACACATTGACCAAACTATGGCAAGCTCACACACCTCCCTCAACTAACGATTGACTTTCACAGGGGAGTAGTACTGTAGTGCTTAAAATTTGAAAATGGTTTGCAAACTAGGTTTGTTCTTGTGCTAGTTGACTGTAATGCTGCCACAATCCGGGTATATGCTGCATTTAGCAACCATCAACAATTTCACTTTAACAGACAAGGTCTTAAATATATGAATAAATTATAATGGGAAATAATATTCTACATCAGCACTGTGGATCCTTAAACAGAGTTGGAGGTTACCAATCATGTTTGCTTGCTCACAATCGCTTACATGTAGACTACAGTCTTTTCTAACTTGGTCGATTCGTTTAGAAACTTCTTTTTTTGCGAGTTACTTGTGTTTGTGTCAATGGCTTGTCGCTATTATTTGTAACAAGCTGCAAGTGGGGTTCATAAGTGGATGTGCCTGTCGTATTGTAAGTAGTACTAATTTTTGTCCCTCATTACCTGTATTATTCTCTCTAACATCTATATAAACTGGTTTACACTCACTTTTTAGACTCATTGGGTCTCATTGAGTTGAAATACTGTCTAGCAGTGGATTTTTGACTTTTGTCAAACACCAGTATCAGGTCCATCATACCATCCACTTTAAGTGTTACGGATTTCCATGGCACTTAGTCTATCTATGTTACGGTAATGTTCAGTCTGACAATGTGACAATGGCTATGTCCAATCAACGTCCTTTAGAGCCACCAACCTGCTTCATAGAACAGTGATTGTTTAATTGATTTTTTAAAATTAAAATTATATTATCCAGTGCCTTACGCTTGTTCAGTGTTTCTTTGTAAAAGCTTTTGCTCTGTTTATTTTTTTAAGGCAACAAAAAGATTGCTAATAATTAGGAAAGTTGGGGAGACATTTAAATTTATGTCATTTAGCAGCCCTTATCCAGAGCAACTTACAATTGATGCGATCTTACAATCCAAGCAGTTATGAGTTATGGGCCTTACTCAAGGATCCAACAGTGACTACCTGGCAGAGGTGGGATTTGACCCCTGGACTTTCTGGTCCATTGTCCAGTACCATAAATGTTAGGCTACCACAGTCCTAATAAACATCCTACTTAATTCATGTAAAAATTATTGACTTTGGATCAGTGAATATTAAATCTTTTTAGATCAGGGACACATACTGGGTCAGGACATCCCTATCCATGACAGATGATGAATGATCAGTAAGTTCTGTGCCTCAGACTGAGTGTCATTGTTTCTGACAACTCTGTTATGCTTCAGAAGTTGCCTGATGAGGAGAACCTTCACTTGGTTTTCTTCTCTTGTCTCTGTTGTATAATATTCCTGTTTTTTCCACATGGTTTTCCATGTGTTTAATGAACTGGGCTTCTGTTGAAGGTGAAAAGGAGGAATGTGGCATATGGGACATATGGGAAGTTAAGTATTTGACAATGTAAAGTGCTTTGTTACTGAATGTACTGCTGAGTGAGTAATGACTGGTGGTTCCTGGGGTTTTATCCAGGCTTCAGCAACTGATGCAGTGACTGGACTGCTCACGCCATAATCCTTTTGACATCATGTTCCCTGCTGCATGGATATTTATGGCCGGTAAAACATGCACGTGCAGAATTAAATGAGAATAGTTCCAGTGAAATGTTATTTCATTGTAATCATGTACAACTTTACTTCAGATAAAGACTGTCAGGGCATCAGTTCACTTCATTTAACATTAACACTACCATTACTGGACACTTTGCTAAAGTAAGATTGATGATGAAACAGTATGTCACCACAGTTGGATAATGGTTATAAATAATAAAAAAAATAGTTATAACTATTCCTTTTTGATTCAAGGAATATGCACTAGAGAAATTATATGTATGTAGGTGTAAGTACAAAGTGAATGGGCACTGTATTAGTGCCATCTGGCTAGAATTTCATTCCATAGTCTCTTGTTCAAGCACCTACAATGACTAATACATCCTATGTGTGTTTCTAGGCCTAATAACAATCTGTGTTAATCTGTCAAATTAAGTCTGCCTGCTGTAATGTAGTCAATTGATTTTAGTTATTTATTGAATAGCTGTGTATTTGTGTATGTATTTATACTGAATAAACGAATAAACTCTGCCAATTGAAATTGTGTCTTGGTCTGATTGTCTTTTTTCCTTAGGTAGGTATCTATTTTGTCCACCAATAAAAAAAAGCGAGAAATACTCAATACGATTACACATTGTTTCTGTACGGGTTTATCTTAGGCATGGATCTAAACGTTGAAGGGACATCTGTTTCCTGTCTTCTACTTGCTCCACTTTATGTTGTGGCACATCTTTTCCTCTACGTTAACCTTACTCAGTTTCCCCATTTTTCTCAGGCTAACCTGTTCTGCCTTCTTTCTCTTCATTCTGTTTTTCCTCTGCAGAATCGCATGCACGAGTCTCTTATGCTGTTTGACTCCATCTGCAACAACAAGTTCTTCATTGACACTTCCATCATTCTCTTCCTCAACAAGAAAGACCTGTTTGCTGAAAAGATCAAGAAATCACCCTTGAGTATCTGTTTCCCAGAATACACGGGTAAGGATGCCTTCTCAGTCCCAATTGTGATACTGTGGGAAATCAAAGTCAAATTTATTTCTATTTTTCCAATGGGACATTGTCTCCCAACTGAAGTCCTAATTAAATATACCTAAGGTAACAGCGGTACAAAAAACCCCCCTAAATATTATAAGGAAGAAACCTTGGACCAAGAGTCAATAAGGGACCTGTCCTCCTTGGGCAGCCTAGATGATATATGTAAGAAATAAACCAAAGTTGCCAAATTACAAAAGTTTTAAAAGTTTATAGAAATTGTTTTAACAGACGCTGAATGTAGACATGAAAAACAGGCTAATTTGAAAGGAAAATGAAGTAAATACAATTTGTAGACTGGGGGGGGCAGCCCAGTGGTGCAGTGGTTGGCACTGCTGCTTTTCAGCTATGAGATCTCAGCTGGTTTGATTTCGATCCTGGAACATCTAAACTCCGCCTGTGTGGAGTTTAGATGTTTTCCCAATGTCTTTGTGGGTTTCCTCTTGGTACTTACAATACTTGGTTTTATTCCCACATTCTAAAATGTGTGTACTAGGTTAACTGATGTTTCCAAAATGCCCCATGAAGAGTTCTAGGTCATCCCCTGGAAAAATAAACCCATACCACCATCGCTCCTCCACCTAACGTTACAGTTGGCACAATGCAGTCAGGCAGGTAATGCTGTCCTGTCAATCCCCAAACCTAGACTCATCCATCAGACTTCCAGATAGAGATGCGTGATTTGTCACTCCACAGAACTAGAACTATGATTTAGATTCCAGTGGTGATGTGCTTTACACCACTCTGTCTGACACTGATGTCATAAACCTTTGTGCTGATGTTAATGCTAAAAGAGGTTGGAACTATACAGTTACTGATTCAGCAGAGTTTTGGTTTCTTTTAAGCCCACTCTGTAACTTTACACAGTCTGATACTTCGAGGCTGAGTTTCCATGGTTCCTAATAATACCATTCCCACTTAATTGTGGAATATGTAGAAATCAATTTCACAAACTGACTTACAGCAGTTGAACACTATAACAGTACCCCACTGGTAGACGGCTTCCATTTTTTGCAGACGTTTCTTATTACCTTTAATGTACTGAAGCTTTTCATGAGGCTGTTCTTCAGGGCATAACGTTCTTACCTTGCCCTTTGGCTACTCTCTCGTCACTTCTTCTTCTTCTTCTTCTCACTTCTGTCCTTAGGCCCTAACACTTACGATGACGCAGCTGCTTACATCCAAGCACAGTTTGAGAGCAAGAACCGCTCACCTAATAAGGAGATCTACTGTCATATGACCTGTGCTACGGACACAGGGAACATCCAGGTGGTGTTTGACGCCGTCACTGACATCATCATCGCCACCAACCTGCGGGGCTGCGGCTTGTACTGAGACCCACTTTCATCCTCTCGAGCCAGTTCCTTTGGAAATGATTATTATTGAAAATGCAAGTTGGTAAATAATAATAATGATAATTTTAAAATAGGCATATACATATATATAAATACTATACATAAAATGTTTTTAATTTGTCGAAGAGTTTGTCAAAAGAGCTGCCAACAGAACTGATTTCTTATAGAAACCCAGTCTTTATGGTTTTAGAACAAAGTTGGGACCTTCGTTTAATTTTTTTCCCCCCCATCTTTTTTTTTGTTTTTTGTTTTGTTTGCACCGTTCTGTTTGTTTTCCTCATTATTCCAGTGTCTCCTAAACGTTGTTGTTTTAACTAAACCCTCATTTTGTTCTCCGAATGTGTTCTTTAACTTTGTTTTTATGGTTCTGTTCATTGTATGTATATTTATTACATGTATATCAGTCGGGGGGGGGGGCCTAGTGGTATAAGTTTTGCCTGATTATCTGATATTGTGCTAATGATGTGTGGTAACAATGATTTAATGGAGAAAACCTAAAAAGCTGTACCATGGCTTAGACAGTTATGCTAAATGTAAACACCACTGTTAAAGTCAGACAAAGCCAATCCACAATTGTAGCGTGTCCCTGTTTTTAAAAATCAGATTGGGTTTTCCATTCGTTCTGTTAGCTGGTCCATGTAGAGAAAGCAAACCCCCGGGACTGCACCTTACATGTTTTTTTATTTCTTTCTCTTTTTTTTTGTTATGTATTGTTCATTCTCGCCGTGTTCCTGTCAGTGGCATGTGCCAGATTTATCGCTGTATATCAGTCTGGGGCCAGGCCGAGTATGATTTAGAGCCTCTCGACCGCCTCCTGATGATTGAAATCATCATATCAGTGCCAACCTTGTGAGAACGGCTGGTCTGGGAAATAGTTCTAGCAACACTAGGTAAACTGTAATGAGTTTATTTAAACTTATTAACATTGTCATATAAGGAACTATTACTTTTTTATTGTTTATTAATTTATTAATTTATTTATTGATCACACCCTCTTCCAATTTCCCCCATTCATTTGTTCCACCTTTCTCATTCCTCTCCAATACTTCCTGTTTTTTTCAGGCTGGGTGATGGAGTCAGTCTCATCTCACAGGTCCTCACAAACATAGCATGTCTCTTTGGCCTTTGTATAAAGAACAGCTACCTGCTTCGTTTAGATAATACTGAGGGAAAATTGTGAAATATCTTTCAAAAAAAGAATGGCAGCAACAAAAAGAGCATTACGTTAGCTGGGTTGGGGTGGGGGGGGCATTTGGGGTTGGATATTGACATAAATACACTCTCAACCAATGCTCTGGTGCAGTGAGGATGATGGTTGTGGGTGGGACTGCTTGTCTTTGTAGAAATCTGTAGATCTTAAGTTGAGACCCGTTCCTTTTAGACTTAATCCAAAAGAACGATTCACACTAATAACAATGGTATTGAAGGTAATATAAATCATTATGAACTGTAATATAAAAAGTATATTACTTGTGCTTTGTAGCTACAGAACATTTTTTGGTCTTTCTCTCTCCCCTTCCCTTTTTTAAAAGAAAAACAAGTTTAGCGAGTGTTCCTGCAATCCACTATTCAGTCCTTCTTACTGACGTTGAACTGTACCGAATCTTTTTTTTTTGTTTTTTTTTTTGCCTGTTTTACCTTGCAATGCAGTACGTACTTAGCCGAAAAAAGTGAAAGTACCTTTTTTTGGTTTTGGTCTTTTTTTTTCTATTTATTTTTATTTACTTTTTTTAGAAGAACCACTTATTGGTGTGCAGGCCCAAGGGGTTTATGCACTAGGCTGTACAGATTCCATGCGCTTTCTTTTTCTCTTTTTTTTTTTTTGCCTTGTTTTTTTGGGGAGGGGGGATTGGTAATTGTACTTAAAATAAAAAAGAAACCACTTTCCAGGTCTGCATAGAAAAGCACAGCTCTCACTCGTCACATGTAGATTTGGAATGATCTATCTCCTCCTCCTATATACCGCCTTAGTTCAACTTACAGAATAAGAATATGTAAAAAAAAAGAAAAAAAAAAAAATACTATCCAAACCCTGTGTAAAATGACATACAGTTATGCTTTGGGATTTTCTTTTTTCCTCCTGCCCTTTTCTCCAATCTTTTAATTTACCTTCGACCCTTTCTTTTTCACTCTCCCAGTGAATGCTTTCTGTGCCGCTTATTTCTCCCTCTACTTTAATGAATGGTTGTTCTTTCATGTGGGATGTTCGTGCTGGAAAACCAATCGAATGTAGTGTTTACATTAAAAGCCACAGTTTTCATGACTACAAACCCCTAGTTCTCAGGGTGGTTGTTGTCCCTCATTCCTTCAGCGGCTATTTATATGGTTGTTTGCATTATGAGCATTGCATTCATTTTGGGAAAAATTACAGATATGTCAGGCCTCGAGTCAGTTTGACATGCAATAGAAGAGTTATATGAGAGATGGTGCATGCCAGTATAAGGGCTCACCCCACGTCCAGTCACAGCACTGCATACCAATTAGCTAGTGCTGAAACGGGAGTGGGCATATCACAAATCCCCAGATTTTCCATATGAAAAAAGTAAAGTGTATGGCCAAATGTATGTAAACACTTTTCTAATTAGTGATCTATTCAGCCACTCTCCCTGCTATTGTCTGTTTGTAAAGTACAAGACAAACGGTGGTAATACATTTGTGTGTGTGTGTGTGTGTGTGTGTGTGTGTGTGTGTGTGTGTGTGTGTGTGTGTGTGTGTGTGTGTGTG
>JAUZST010015446.1:0-10204 GCA_034779995.1 Parotocinclus haroldoi | reverse complement strand
AGAGCCGAGCTGATCCATGAACCCGGTCTAAATCGAACCCAAATCCTGAGTAAATAAGAATGTTTTTAGCCTAGACTGAGAGTCTGAATCTCTAACTAGTGTCCTTTCGCACCCTCCATTTAACTAGTAGGAATTTTAGTCGTTGTAGTTAGTCAGTTCTGCAAAAGGTTTCTAATTGCGTCTTTCTGAATCGTTCTTTTGCAGACATCTCTATGAAACAAGGCTGACGTCCGTTCCCCAAGGTGCATTTGACAACATGCCGAACATCTCACTCATGTTGGTGAAGTAATTCAATTGCCTAGCTTTTTAAAACGGTAAATCGGGATATTATATGAATGATACGCTGCTCTTTAATACACATCGATTTGCCGGGACAAGTCTGATGATCAAGGACAATTTGCTTAGCCTTTATGCACGTTGTAATTTCCAGACTGTTGCAGCTAACGGGCGCAATCTGGTGCTAGAATTTAGAAACGAACCACCTACAGCAAAACTGCAAAAGCAGACAACTGAGGATACAAAGTGTTGCGTTTGGAATAAAGCCCAAGTTCATATGGACCGATGTCCAGGACCTATCCCGCTCACCGCCATTTTTAAATGAAAAACAGACGTTTTAAATGAGTCGACAGGATCTTTAATCAAAACTGCGATGAACAAAATGCATTCGATTAAGTGTTTCCGGTGTAAGTCGGTACGAATAACTTGTTTTTAGGGTTTTAACAGAGGGTGGTTGTGCCTAGCTGAGGTCACGGCTTCAGCCAGGCCAGTCTAGTACCCCTGCCTTCTTTTTTCACAGCCACACGTGTAATATGTGCATGTGGTTTTGCATTGTCTTGTTGAACCTTTCTGACCTCATCTAGGTATCGGACAGCAGTTCCATCGATTCCACCCCCATCAAACGAATCCCTTTTGTTACGATAGGGCGCCCCGGAGATCTCGTAAGACCAGTCCTGGTCCCGCTAAATCCCCAGGATCCCTATCGGATCTTAATACCGGAGCCCATAATGGAGTATCCACAGACAGACAACAAATACAGGGGAAAACCAAGGAACATTTATTTAAACAAAAACACACATAGCAGGCATTTAACCGATCCACACACACACACACACACACACACGAGTCCGGTACGAGCTTTGAGCCCGGAGTCCAGAGTCCCATGGTGGGGCCGAAGGGCCCACTCCACAACTGTCCGGGGTCCACAAACAGCCTGGGCGCTGAGAGTCCGCTGGGGTCCGTAACTTTGAGGTCCAGGGCAACAGGGTCCCAGGGGTTCGCGAACGAGCTGGTGCGAAACATGTCCCATGGCGAAGATGGGGGTCGAGGTACCGCCATAATGGCTCCGGGCCAGAGGGTCCAGAGCGGCTTCTTGCCGGGGGCCGGGGTACCGCGAACGAGCCCGTAAAAAGGAAAGGTAAAAAGAAACTAAAAACAGCCTGAACAGAAAAAAAAGCAAAAGGACAAAAAGGGGGGGGGGGAATAAAGGGCGGCTCCCGTCCTTAAAACGTCCTTTAAAGGTCCGAGGGGCTGCCCGTTACAGCCGGATAACTGGGTCGGTA
Organism: Parotocinclus haroldoi; assembly: GCA_034779995.1. Classification (NCBI taxonomy): domain Eukaryota; kingdom Metazoa; phylum Chordata; class Actinopteri; order Siluriformes; family Loricariidae; genus Parotocinclus; species Parotocinclus haroldoi. The sequence continues at coordinate 8,645 of JAUZST010015446.1, read as the reverse complement.
TGCGGCTTCTAGCGGCAAGGGTACGGAGGCGACCCCTCCGGTCGCGGACCCAAACGCGAGCCATTCTAGCCGCGGGTCCAGGGAACAGCCCCCTCCAGCCTCGTGTCCCGGGTGCCATCAGCTGCCGGGGAAGACGAGCGGGGGAGTCCTAAGCGGACTGTAAAAACGGAACAAAACAAACAAAGCGCGCACAGACAAGGGGAACACTCAAAACGTAACGCAGACAAACGGGGGATAACGGAATGAGTCGGCGAACACTCGCGTGTTCGATCGGCTCATGTAGCAACATTAATTAACCTAAATAAAGAAACAAACCAATCGGGATAGGGGTAAAATAACGCACCGCGGCGAACAACGCAAAGGGGCTCGCAGTGCGAACCCTAACACCTTTCTCTCATGAAACGTGCACATCTGTCGTCCAGTGGCGTCAAGAAACTGTCCAGTGGCAGATGGCGGACCCTCCCCCGGTCTTCTTTGTACTGTTCCAGTCTCTTGAACGCGCTTCCACAGTCTGCTAACCAGGCTTTGGGGTGACCTTATTGCCGCCGTTGTTTGCGCTTGACCGGCTTCAAGACGTCCTACGTCCCTCCAAGCTTCGCGTTCAGGAATATCGCGTTGCAGAGGCATTGCAAGGCCTGGGAAGTTGCGGGAGGTGCACTTTTGAGATCAGGGAACAACTTTCTTTGACTTGTCGTTTGCTTTTCTGATGATTTCTTGTTCAATAAAAAAGATCAAACGCTCCTTTTTTTCAATACTTCCCTGGATCACCTGTTCGAAACCACGACATTACTTATTTATTTTTTTTTTAATCCCATTACTAGCTCATTTGTTACGCGTTGCGTAACATGCATTAGCAAATGAAATGTAGCCAATATAATTCAACTGTGTATCATGTAGTGATTCCCACTTCACACTGGACTCTATACGGTACATTTGAAAAAATGTCTTCTCTATTCCTTGTCTTTCAGTCATTTGTCAGTTGATAACCAGCTGAGAAGACTTGAAAAACACTCGTTTTACAACCTGAAGATGATTTCTCACATGTAAGTCGGAGAGCCCTTAACAGCATTAGCTGTCGAACACGTGGGTTACATATATTACATAACTGAGTACGTAGCTGAACAGAAACAGTGCCTGTATTTGTATCTTTGTTTCTGTTTGAATAGACGTTCCAAAGTGCACATGGTTGCAATTGACGTTTGGCCACTTTCCACTTTTCTTTCACTCTGTTTTGCTCTCCACATTCTAACCCTGCTCGTCCAGTGGTGGCTGCTGTGCCAGGAGGACACAGCGTGGACGCGTAAGCGGGGCTGGGTAGGGTTCGCTTTCTACTGGCTGCCCTTCCCTCAGACACAGCCAGTCACGAGATTTACTTAAGAGTTCATTGACCAAATCACAACCTACAGGACTTTAATGATCAGCTGGAATGCCGTCGTATCACGTAGCGCTTATGCTATTCTCTACTTTGCCTCTCAGAGAAATAAGAAACACCAGAAGCCTGACGACCATCAGTCCTGAAGCCTTCAAGGATCTCCCACATTTACAATATTTGTGAGCCGAGGCTTTTTTTGTTTCTCTTTTTGTTTTGCTTCCAACGGCAGGTGGTTATAGGAGATGTTCTTGCATCACGCCCCACTAACACTAGGGCATTCGCATCATACTGTACATCATACGAGTTTTGACGCTCATCAAAATCACCACGGTTCATAATCTATGCCGTTGACGTTGACGCCCGGATAATTGCCTGGACTTTCCCTGGTTCCCTAGCACAAAAATGGTTGAACAGTTCCTGGTACTAAAGAAACAGGCCTGGTTTCTCTTTAAGGAAGGGTGAAACTGCTTGAAAAAAACAGTGCAAGCGCTTTACGTCAGACGTACTGACCAAGAGCACAGGAGCAGGCACTTTAGTTTAAGGTTGGTTAAGCCCAAAAGGCCGAAAAGGCTGAGGGCTCTGATATGTGTGGGGTGAAAATCACACCTCTCCTCCCATGGTAGAGCGAGCGCACGGGATCAGGCCTATTAACCCTAAATCTATCTCCAAGGCTGGTGATAATGAAGCTTCTTTATGATTTTTTTTTCCCCAAGACCGGGAGAAACGCTATGAGAACCAATGAGTTCCATTTTTTCCCAGATCTGTCGGCTGAGCTCTAGGTGCTCCAGGTGGTCCAGGTGTACGTATGGCATGGTGCCTCCAGCCCATCTGACCATCACACACAACGACAGATCTTCAAGTCGGTCTCAAAAGCCGTAAAGTGCCTCCAGAATATGAGCTCGCGAGACTGCGATAGCTCCTGGCCCTAATGATGCGAGCTTTTCGGTTGGCCTTTCTGTCACGTCCTGAATGGTGTGGCTATTACTGCCCCGCCCGTTGTCGTGAGTGCGCAGTTAGACGTTAACTCACATCAGGGACGGAACGTTTCGTACGACTCAAGTTCAGAGGTTAGAAGAGTTCACTAACACATTCAGTGTGGGGAACTGAGCGAGGGGTTATGTTTTAGGGTGCTCACCTTTCTGCTTTTGATGTCAGTTGACATCCAGCTCCTGGCATATAATTCCCCAGCCCCAAGATCAGCCCTTTGATATCCTTCCCAGAGGGTTCGAACAAAAGTTTTGTCTCTTAGACGAAAACCCAGTGGAATATTTGACGCTGGCAAAGCACTGAGTTATGAAATAAGTAAAGTTAAGGAATTAATATGACACGTATATGGGCAACATGAGTTGGATGACTCCTTCTGTAAAAGACAAAGAGAAGGTCATTGATACCATCCTGGGGTCTCTGAGAGACAAAACTGTCGCCTGTGACGCAGGAACCTTGCAAAACGAAAACGTGGCGAGGCTCATCTGTATTCATAGTAAAATGTTGTTCTAAAAGCTGAGCTAGGAGACACTTATCATTTAGAAGTCGCAGGTGTTTCGAGACCAAACTTAAAATATTGTGAATCAGGGGATCCAGCTAACCTTGGCCAAGATAAAAAAAACTGTGTTTTTGTGCCAAGCACCACGGAAAATTAGACGAACTCTGTGCAGAAGGTGTCTAAAAGTAATGAATGTATGACACCTGGTGGACAAATATCATTTGTGTTCACGATAATACGAATTAAATTGTTTTTACGCGTTCTCACGAGGGACAGACAGATCTTAGATCTTATCAGAGGTCCAGAAGAATGGGATTTGACCTCCTCTCTGTTTTCGGGACGAGGTATTTCCTCCTATGTTGGTTCGATTCATGGATGCAACCAATGAATGTTCGTTTCTGCTCAGATTCTGGACGGATTTAGATTTCTGTCAGCCTTGCAAACCCCACGACACGAACAAGACCAATAATCTGGTTGCTATAGCTCATAACCCACTTTCTCCACAGACAGTGATCCCATGCCACCCGCCCTGACAGTCATGAGCCGATATCTGGTGCAATACCACTACAGAGCTGTCAGATTTATATTTATTTATTTATTTATTTATATAACATTTAGAACATATGAACCAATAAATTCGCGTTTAAGGAGTCCGCGTTTTAAAAGAAAGCCTTTAAAGAAGTTGATATGACAGGACAGCACGTTTCCTGGGTTGTCACTGTTATTCTAATTAGATTTTTTATATCGTTACAGAGGTTTGATCAACACTGGTCTCGCCGTTTTTCCGGATTTGACCAGGATCCACGCTGACAAATCACCCTTCATGCTGTAAGCAGGGCCACCAGGAGGGGGATTAAGATGTTTTAGAGGCCAGCTGTTTCACGGAGCCACAAAAACAGAACAGCTAGTATAAGATTACCTGGGAATTGCGTGTCTTCCTGGAGAAGAAGCTCCTAAATTTGAAAGGATTGCATAAATTGTAATCGGAACGAAATTGTTCGTATAATGAATGGCAGGCGCATATGATGAAAGGTTAGGGTAACGTCCTAGCTGTGAAACGAAGCTGTACAACGTATAATAGGACCGTCACGAAAACTTACCGACACCACGTGCAGCTGGTTACTAACGATCAGCGGAAAGTCCTGCACACAAAGGCTAGTTAGTCGCGCCAAAAGTCTCTAAACACGTCAACAGTCCAAACGTGACCTAACAAACAGGTGAGCGCATGGCAGACCAGATAACACGCTTCCTTATTTACTTATACACGTGTGTGTGTGTGTGTGTGTGTGCAAATCATGGGGTTCTGCTCTTAAACGCCTGCCAATCTGCAGCGTTGATATCCGCCAACCGGAGTACACCCCTCGTATTTTTTAGAACTATTTTATTCTATCCTTTCACGGGGCAACACTGAAGATAGGACGCCCTAGAGCTTGTATAACGGCGTACGTTTGCTGTGCCCTCAAAACAACAACGCGCAGCCATTAACGTCCAAACCTCTGGCAACAAAAGGGAGTCCACCCCCGAGTGAAAATGGCCAGATTGTGCCCAGCTAGTCATTTTCCCTCCCACAAAGTGTCAGGTGGGAATGGGGAGCAGGTGTGGAGGTGTCTGAGGATCTAAAAAAAGAAAGAATAATTGTAAAAAGAATTGTAAAGACGACCGAGGCTATAAGAAGACTGCCAAGAACCTGGAAGTCAGCTGCGGCAGCGTGACCAAGACCATGCAGCGGTTTAACAGGACGGGTTCCGCTCAGAACAGGCCTCGCCACGGCCGAAAACCCGCAAACCGTTTTTGCTGAAGACAAGCAACGGTGTCAAGCGTGTGTTGGGGTGACCAGGTGAGGAGTACAAAGACAAGCGGGTCTTGCCTACAGTTAAGCATGGTGGTGGAATGTCGCGGTTTGGGGCCGCAACCACCCCAAACACACCTGCAACACGAGCCCAAGGCCTCTAACAACATCCACCATGACCAATAGAGTTAAGGCAGTGCAGTGGAGTGGAAAACAATGGTGGCCACGCAAACTATTGGCACTTTGGGCGCAATTTGGCCGTTTTTTTAAAAATTGGTTGTCAGTGGTTTAATGGCTGTGTGTGGAGTTATTTCGAAGGCGCAGAAAACGTACACTGTTACACATGCTGTAGACCTGTCCTGTCCTCAGTGTTGTCCCCTGAAAAGACATAATAAAACATGGAAAATGGTTAAAAATGATGGCTGTCCAGATGTTCTTTAAATGGTACAGTATGTACAGTACCTGATCTGTGATCTGTGAATGTTTATTCACGGTGAGGTTCGCCAATAGCAACCGAAACGGCGCCTACAAACCATAACTTCTCCGTTTCAGAAGAACCCCGTTTGAGAACGAAGACTTGGATCGTTTCTGAACCCCCCCCCCCCCCAACTCACCTAATTTAAAATAACCACTTTTAGAAAATAATATATATATATATTTTTAAATTTTAATTCTCTTTCTTTCTAACAATAAAGGAATGTTATAAATCATGAAATATTAGGATTCACAGTAAATAGTATTTGCTCGGCGGATGAATACTCGCCAAAAACGAGAAGTAAGACCAATGCCACGCCCGCCCGAGTCTCTGCTCGCCGAACGTGACGGGTTTTTATCTGCGGTGCCGCGTTCGCCGTTTGGGAAAGTTTCATTCTAGCCTGAATTCATTCAAGCCCTGCGATGAAACCCGAACGTTCTGCAAGTTCTACCGCTAAAATAGTGCAGAAATACCTAAATAAATAGAGCGTCCCTACTTCCCCCGGATTTTCGTTTATGGTCCTGGAACGTTCAGTTTCCGCTTGATCTAATTAATGCATTTTTAATGCATTACTTTTGATTCCAGCCCCAAACTGAGACCTTGTTGGTTTTACACTACTAGTTTTCGTAGCTGCACTGCGCTTCGTTTTGAGAACGCCAACGTTTTTCTGTGTTTATTCCTTAAGAGAAATGACGGATAATCTCTACATCACTGACATTCCTGTCAATGCATTTCAAGGAATGACCAGCCACGTTCTAACTTTGTGAGTACACAAAACTTCACAACTTCACTCGTTAAAGATAAGCGCACGACTCGTCTTTTCGTATAACTAGTAACGAGTCATTTCCCTCATAAGCCTCATGTGAGCTTATAAACGAGCATTTGGGGGGGAAAACAGCTAAATGAATTTTTCCTTAGGCCTGAAATCCTGTTTTGTTGTTTTTTTTTTATTTAGGACGACTCCTCCTACAGACTCAGTGGAACCTCCGAAGTCAAACGAAATGGGTTCCAGAAGGCCATTTGAACACAAATTTGTTTATAGAGTCGAAGCTGAATTCAGCAGCTCCTGACCCCCACATGCTTGTTTGTACACCTGTATTTACGTGTAATTCGTTCTTAAAAACCTGAATATAGCAAAGAAACGTAATACAACAACAACAATACTAATAATATGAAGCAGGCAGCACGAGGGTGCGAGAGGTTCGTTCCAATTTAGAGGTAAAACAAAGAAGCACGCGTTACAAAGTTGTAGAGATCCTTACCAGTCAAACGGCTCAAAGTTCATGGGTTAATTTGAAAACGTTTTAATTTACTGTCTGATTACACTGGTTTGTGTCTGATAGGCATGATCATTTTTACACGGAACTCAAACTTTGTTCGACTATATTAACCCCTTTTATCACTTTTCTTCAACAGGATGTTATACAGTAATGGCTTCACCAAAATCCAGCACCATGCCTTCAATGGGACAAACCTAGATGCTGTGTAAGACCCTTTGTGCAAAGACCGCGTCTTCCGCCGCGTCAGCCCCTGTTCAACAGAATACACTACAAAGAAAAGATATCTAATGTTCAAAGGGAGTAAACTTTGTTGGGTTTTTTTTTTTTTTTTTGCAAATATTCACACATTTTGAATTTGATGGCCGCAACACGTTCCAAAAAAAAGGGACAGGGGCGACAAAAGACTGGGAAAGTTAACGAATGAAGGGACATTCCACAGGCGAGGGTCATGACTGGGTATAAAGGGAGCCTCTCCGAAAGGCTCGGTCGTTTACAAGCGAGGCCGGGGCGAGGTTCGCCATTTTGTGTAAAACTGCATGAGCGAATAGTCCAGCAGCCTAAGAACAACATTTCCCATCGTGCAATGGCACGGAATTTAGGGATTTAATCATCTACAGACCATAAAAACATTAAAAGATTCAGAAAATCTGGAGAAATCTCTGCAAGTAAGCGGCAGGACCGAAAATCAACATTGAATGCCTGTGACCTTCTGATCCCTGCATTAGTGCCCGTGGTATGGGTAACATACAGGTTTGGGAGAAACATCTGCTGCCGTCAAAGCAACGTCTTTTTCAGGGACGTCCCTGTTTATCTCAGCGAAACAATAACAAGCCGCATTCTGCACGTCTTACAACAGCGTGGCTTCATAGTAATAGAGTACGGGTACTAGACCTGTCCTGCCTGCAGTCCAGACCCGTCTCCCGTTGATAATGTATAGCTCATTATGAAGTGCAAAATACGACAACAGAGACCCAGGACTGTTAAGCGACTGAAGTTGCGCATCACGCACTTATAAGAACAACGATTCAGAGGGAGGGCCGTCACAGACAAATGTGCAATATGGGTAAATTGGTCGAGTGACATCATGCTCTCATCATCTCTATCGCTTGATGTACGTTGATCAGGATCGCTGCCTTAAATCGGTGTGTTTTATTGTCTTTATGACCCAGAGGTGTCCGAGCAAATAATGAAAGCCCTTCATATCATTATGCTACATGTATTTCTAATGTACTCTAATGTATTTTGACTATTTACAGAGTTCGGGGCAAATTATTGCGCTCCGAAGAGTAAAGGAATGGGGTGAAAGGGTGTCTAAAAGTTAATTTAGTATCTAAAAGTATCTCTATATCTTACAGGCACAAATCCCTGGCAATAAGAGCAGTTATAGGACTTGTAATATATCTCGCTCTTTGTCTGTCACATTGCTTGTTTGTGTCTGTCTGGGCTGTCTGGGCGGCGCTTCAGTTCCGTAATCCTGAGCTTGTCGACATTACGTTGTCAACGAACCTTTCAAATCGCTATTTGACACTGGTAGCTTGAGCTTGCTCGTGTATGGGCTTTGCTAAAATGTAATAATGCACGACCGTTTTGAGTTACGGCGGATCACTAACGTGAATCATTTTCGTCCTTTGTTTTAAAACAGTTTTTCCAAACCACCGCTGATCCTAATATCGCTGGATGGCTTCAGAGCGGGATATTTGAGAGACTATGGCGACCTGCTTCCAAACATCAACAAACTAAGTATGTGCTATTTTTTTTTTTGGTTTGTTTTGCCTAAATGACACTAACTACCAAAGTACTGTAGCTTTTTATTTGTTGATTTTGTCTGTGGCTATTCTGTCGACGTTAAAGCTGTGTAAAACTGTTTGTTGTGCGGGACCTAACCTAACACGGAGTTTCATCTTTTGATCTTTCATTCTAAAAATGGAAACGTGGCATGTTTTCAGAAAAATGTGGAACGTCTGCCACGCACATGCGTCCTGCCTACCCTACGAAGACTTTTCCCAATCATTACACTATTGCAACAGTAAGTACATGATAAAACGCGTGTTTTAAGCTCTGTGATATTAAATAGAACTTCACGAGGAACTGTGAATGGGTGCTGAATGACTGTGAATGCAGTCGGTTCTGGACTGGCACAGGTCCGAGACCCGATTGGGCATGGGTCCCAGACACATTGGGCTCTGGCCGGGCTCAGGTCCGACCCCCTGAAGGCTCTGGCTAGGTGCAGGTCCGATAGCGGGTGC
>JAUZST010015445.1:0-10205 GCA_034779995.1 Parotocinclus haroldoi | reverse complement strand
CTTGCCACTGTCGCCCTGGGCTTGCTCAACTTGGGATTGGCCTTTTAGATCATTGTATTACTGTAAAGCTGCTTTGACACAATGCTACTATATAAATAACATTGAATTTAATTGAATTTTAATACTGGATGATCATATAATTATTTATTAATCTGTGTCTGTTACACATTACTGTATTTGTGTTCTGTATTTGGATATGTGGAATAAAAATCCTGTCATTTATATCTGTGCTTTTCTATGCCTTTATTTTATCTTGATTTTTTTAGTAAAAGGTGCTGTACATTTATCAAAGGTAATACAATGTAAATTCCATCCGAATGTATTGCTATCCTAGTAAAGATGACATCATACAAGATGACAACAGTGTTTGAATTATGACAAGTCAGTTTGTGTCACAGTACTTTTGACCAAATGTGGGTTTGTGTCCCAATACTTTTGCTCGTATGTGTGTGCGCGTGTGTGAAACAAGTATCGGGACAGACTCCAAAGTTACACGGCAAACCACCCAGCGTGACTACATGACAGTATTTGAACTGTCTGTATCTTTGTCTGTACATTAAGCGGTTTGAGTTGTATTAATGGCAGAATTTTGTGAAGAATAACAAGAACAATACTAAGAATTATGAAGGATATCGATATACAGTGCTTTTCGATTATCCATAAATGGTATCAGCTTGTCCTGTGTCCCCATGGTAGGAAAAAATACCAACCAAAGTTTATCAACAAAGTACGTAAGTACAATGTAGTAATTTTAAAACAAAGTATGGGTGTATCCTTCAATTGAATAGAACCCTAACACAAATCCAAAGCTAACAGAAAAGTTTGAAAAGAGCCAAAATAAATGTGTCCAGATTTTCCATGACCCTTTCAGATCTTTATTTGAAAGAGTGTAATATCCAACGTGAGTCATTAGATACGTCAGGACGAATGGGCGATGATTGGTAGAGCTCTGGGAGAACTGATCCAAACTGAATGCATCCAAAAGTTGCTCAGCGTATATGGACTCAGATTGGAAGCAGTTGCAGAGGAATAAAGGCTGGCATACAGGTTAGCATGAAATATTTCATTACATCAGAAAGGGAAATGAAAACTTAGAGATTTCTGGATTTATTCTACTCAATATCTCATCATACCTGATTTGACCTTTTACATAATGGAACATATAATTTATGATGATCCCTTATGTAGACACACTTCTGGTCAAGTGAATTTGTAGAGGTTTTTTGGCTGGTGTTAGCAAGTTCACAACTGATGTTACGCACAAACGCCCATCGTCATATATTACTTCAGGGGAAAACATCTGTCCCTGCATATAACCTCTGGTCTCTGGTTTAACTGCAGCATGGAAAATGTACCTTTAATGTAAGAATACAAATATCTGTGCTGTAGATACTACGTACAATTCTGAACCAGGCTGCCAGGTAAACGAGCCAGACTTCATCTCTCACGGGAGTGTGTGTTAGCATCCCAGCTGCTCTCATTAGGACTCATTACGTCTCATTACACTGTGGTACGCTACGCTGGGTGAGCACATCTACAGAGAGAAACCTTTAACTCAGGTTCAATGGGGAACCTGAGACACCTCATGAATAATAATGGCACGCATCATTGTATAGGAGGAGAGGAGAGTGCCATTGTCCATCTGCTGCCATGCAGCCGAGCATCATGGGAATGTCAAGAGCTTCATTAGACTTTGATCCAAACCGTATGTTGGTCAATCAGCCGTTCTTCTGGGAACAATACCAAAGTCCTACTGAGAAATCTTACATGGTCAGACAAATGTCTACCTACCAAATAGGTCGTGTCCGATATAGTGGTGTCTAATTGGACGTATGGAGGCTTGGTGACCCAAAAATGCAACCATTTTGGACAAATCTACAAAATGCATCCTGTTATAGGCAAATTAATTACATAACAGCAGATTTTCAGACTGATTTATGAAGTTCAACATACTGCTGTATATTTATTGGTGTATTCTCTGGGGGTGTATCTGCTTCTATATCATAAGTGGAAGTGGAGTGTAAAGACGAAGACACTGCTTAGCAATTCAATTCTGTTTAATATCGTTGGGTATAGATCTATTTTCCCCCTCATTTATCCAAACATTATCATAGTTGGGGTCTCAGTAAATACCCCAGAGCCTTTATGGTGTACCAATGCATCTCATCCTCCACTCCCTCAGACACAGTGAGCGTGAAGGGACTTTCTTTAAGCCATATAGTTTAATTACATTAAATGATTGATTTATTACATTCTTCTAAAGTAAAATTTAATTTATTAACCATGATTTTGTCAGCATGGAAAATTAACCAAAAGATATATATATATATATATATATATACCCTCTGGGATCAAATCTAAATGCTAACGATGGTTCCACCGCACAGAGAGGCTTCAGCAGGGTCATTTTGAAGCTATAAACAAATCCAGTCCCATGTAGGAGGATTTTTGTTGCTCTGAAACTAACCATAGTGTTTAATCTGAATCAGTGTGAGGATAAGAGAAGATGGACTTGGGTTACGAGTACAGTACAGAGTATGTCAAACGTCACAGGAAACCCCTTTATTTGAGAAACAAAATAGAAAATAATACATTGAAAGCTGTAATACTGGATCAAGGGCAAGTTTTTTTCAATGAGCAGATGGTCATGTAGCATATCAGATTTGTAATATCTCTTGTGGTTCAAAAGTTATCAACACAGAAAGTTCCACATTTTTTGTTGTTTGTCACAGGTAACTGAAGATGGAACTGACGATTCTAAAGTAGAGGGGACGCAGCTGCCGTATCACAGCAACAGACTTCAACAATCGACACCCAGAAAGATCACCAATTTCACACGGCACTGTTACATCCCTCATAACCAAAATCAGAAAAACTGGGACTGTGGACGACAAGAAACGTAGCGATCGTATGAAAACCGCTATCGACCGAAAAAGCTCAACAATGGTTCTGGCAACCTTAGCGAAAAGTCCACGACGCAGCACATAACACGTCCTGTGACTTTTGACTCACCCTATAATTTCAGCAGTACAGTAGCGGTGCTGTAAAAGCTAAAGAGGCTACACGGGGTGACTGAACAGAGGGGATTGTTAACCAGGTACACATGTAGAAGGGAAAGACAGACATCATTGTTAGGTTTTATACGATTAAATTGGGATGTTTTTTTTTTTCTTCCTATAAACGTTACAATCTCCCCCTCACTCCCCGAGAGGCACTTTATACTTTACAGATGTTGGCCGTTTTATTTTCTCAGGCAACTAAACCCACATTCTAATAGAGAGTGTTTAGGGATAGTTCTCTCCAATAAACAACATTCCTGTGCTTATTTATCACATTCCCTCTTACAAATACCTTGTGTCGAAATCTCATATCCTTAATTTTATTCAACGTATAAAAAGGGGACTATTAAATTGCAACGTAAAACCTTTTCATTCCCTACACAAGTCAAATGATGGCTGATGAAACGCCATCATTATAAAGCCAGACATTTCTTTTCTTCCATTTTATTTAAATGGGACACAAACTGAGTTTAAACTCTGTTTCATCAGTGTGAGCCATGTTTAGTGAGCCATGCTGGGGTTAGAGTGACTAATAAGAATCCACTAAAAGAACAAAAATCCACATCTAAAAATGTACGCAGTCAGATAATTTTTGGTGATTATCCTCTTTAGCCCAAAGTCACTCATACCACAGTGCTCAATGTCTGTAAATGATACTTTAATATGATAATGTGGCTTATTTTCAGCTTAAATGATTACTTTAATGTGTTACACAACTTTTTCCCAAAATATTTTAATTCTGGGCTATGAACATCTTCAGGATTTTAAATATGTAGATTTTTTTTACGCATTAAGTGACTATGGGATAACACTGACGGAAGTTATTAAACCCAAAATAATGTAACCAAGATAATAGGTGTAATCAGATTGTGGGGGAATAGGGGTCATATTCAGAGCCTGTCCGAAATTTCAGAGGGTGCAGACATGCATGTACCCTGAACTGGGCACCAATCCATTGCAGGGCTAAGCAGGGGTCATGGGTGGGGTGATGAGCCAAAGGCGCCACCAGAATTGAAACCCTCTTTACCACAGACGTGAGGTGGTGAATCGTCACTGAGCACCTAGGTGATCCAGAATTAAATGAATACTATTTATCGAACTTAGAGCGCTTCGCTGGAATTTCTTTGTAATTAAAAATCAGGCCTAAATTGTGTGTTAGTGTAAAATTAGACTTTTACAGTATTGTGTATGTACATTCGTTTGCCACTGCACTTAAGTCAGTGTGGTTGCCAGATTGTTCTATCCCTGCAGTTTTATTTCTGTGTAGCTGAGTTGTTGACTAAACCTCTGTCATTGTGATCATTTGTTATATTTCATTTTTTCTCCTCGACTGAACGCAGTGTTGATTTCTCCCTGCTGTTCAGTTGGGTGTCGTTCTCGCAGCGTTCTCAGCTGGGCGGAGGCCAGGGTTAACGTGTCAGACTGAGACTAAGAGCTTGTAATGTGTCCCATGTCTGCAGCGATAGCGAGCCCCTCTGGTAGTGTAACACGATCAGCTCATCAGAAAGAGAGAGAGAAAAGAAGAGAAGGAGTTAGAGGGCTGCTGTTTCAGGGGTCTGTCCCTTTGGGAAAGATGAAAAAATGCCTGAGAAGATCCCACTTCACCTTGCACACTATCAGTTCCCACACACGCACACTTCTACACGCATGCACGCTCAGCAAAGAGCAAGTCCTTGAGGGAATTTTTACGAGACCACAGTTTATTCTCATCCAAGATGCACGATTGGATAAATAGTAAATCATCCTGCTTTGCTCTCGTTGCTCTTCAACTTTAGTGAGCTCGTTTTCAATACACGCTATTTCATATTTATATTCCAACTTTTCAAACTCTGCCAAAGTCTAAATATCAATCCATCATCTTGAAATGTTAACCAATAGTGTCGTAGGATTTTATAGCTTGCACTTCAGGTTTTTCTGCTTCAATGCACATAACAACAGATATCTTTTTGCATTGACAGGTCATTAAAGAAAATGTTCTCCATGTACACACAAACTCAGAAAACATAAACAGACAGAACCTCAGCAGCAAACGGATCATCACTCGGCCCTTACCTCAGATCACTTTACCTCCTGGTGTCTGTCAAATTTGTAAAATCTCAACCAAGTCCAAAAGTTGAGAATAGTCCAGAGTTGTTCTTTCAGACTTTTATTTTGATCCCACACTTATTTTTTTCCGTTGTTCTAAAGCTGGTTATCCGGGTGGTCTGTCACTTCCCTCGTGCTCTTTTTAAGGGAATTGATTGGTGTGAAAGTTGAACTGGTACATTTCTCCTCTGCCTCTGAACTTGTACTGAGTGATCTAGCAGGTCCTAGTGCCTTCCTATCCTCCTCCTCATCTTCCCTCCCTCTGGTTCAGCTCCTCCTTCCCACCACAGATTATTCGTCATCATTTCACTTTCATTAAACTCCACCAGCAGTTTCAGCTCATTTTCCCTTCAATGTTCATGCACGCGGTTCTTAATTTCAGCCCAGTACCGTGAGGTCCACTGTAATACGCCAAATTTCCATAAATATGTACGTGTGTACGAGGCTCTGGCAATAAACCTGTAAAGATTCAACTTTAAGACATTGTTTTGGAGTGTGGGGGAGCTTCGGGCTGACTGACCCAGTACACGCATGTAGGTAAAAGCTACCGCCTAGCTATAATGCTTCCAGAGCCTCCAGGCATTAACCTGACAGTACGACTAGTGTTTGTAACCCACACTGGCTAAAGAATAACTGATGTTTAACAGACACCCAACACTACACAAAAAACATGGTTTGCAACATCTGCCTTATTAGTACCATTAGACCACCATGAGATGAGATACACCACTGTTTGTATCAATGGTACAATGGTACAAATATATAATTATTTCAGTGTCTTTATTAGAATACAACCAGAAAATACAGGAAAGCATTAAAAGAAACTGTACACTTACACCTTACACTTGAGCAAAAGCAACATCTGGCTTCACTGGAATGCCAAATTCACCCTTCAGCTGTCCGGATGGTCTTTTTGGAACTGTGGCAGTATATAAACCACTTTTTCAGAAGTGGGAACAAGGTGAAATGATTAAGATATGCCAAAACTCAAAGACTGCAATTTTCGAACCTAACCATCAACAACATGTTATACAGTATATGGTCATTATACTATTGCTGAAATGGCTAATCGAATGGTGGCCGAAAATAATTCCATCAGATATTCTTGCTACACTAAGCTCAAGTTTCAAGTGCAACCAAACCAATTACCATCAATTATTCTCATTCTCTTAATTTCCATCGCCTTACTTTGACACAGCAAATGTTTTTTTTCTAACTGACAGTATCATACACAGTAACACTCAGTTGTCATTGTGCTTGACTGGACAAATCTAGTCCTTGCTATGATCATTTCTGACGACTCATTTGAGGTTTAGAGTCACCATTTTGTATGACAGGCGTTTTGTGCCAATCTCTGTAAACACGAGGTCTCAAAATAGTTTTTACCCATAGCAAGTTCCTTATTTGTCGGTTCACCCCTAGAGAGCTGATCTAGCTTACAAAGAACTGTCGAATGATGTTAAAGCAAGTTTAACGAGTTTATTATTTACCACTTGTCAGAAGATTTATAATGGTTTTTGTTGTTGCTCAATAGCCAGAGCTCGTTGTCTATTTACATTCCTTAACAACACTGGTAATCTTGTATTTTGTTTCATTTTCATTTGTATCTACAGCTTGTTTCATAGCTGTTTGCAGAGCACAGTGTGTGGCATGTGGAAAAAAATAGGCTCAGGGCCAGAATTTCTGGGATGTTCTTCCACGCTGCTTACTCTTCCAACCTTAGACTAAGAGCAGTGAGATACAGTCAAATAAAACAAGAGGAGATTAATACCCCATCTGGCTTTGTCTGGAAGCCACTCAAGATTCCTGACGTAGCTACAAAGAAATCTAGAGGTCCCTTCAGACTGTACGTTCACCCATCGACAACACTGGGTTAAAAAAATCTATCTATCTATTTATCTATCTATCTAAATAAAAAATACCTGTACCAGAAAAGTATTATTGTTATAACTTTAAAGTATTAAACGCTGTAAAGATTAAATATTCTAGTGGTATAACACCATATGAGAACACTTCAGCCCTCAAAGCCTCCTTACTGTTTTTACATTTGATTTCCTGATCCAAATAAAGCCCTACTACACAAAGTATCTACCTGTGAGTCACATGTCTGCAGATTTTTGTTACTGTAGTTCTGATTTGTCAGTGCTGGCCCTTTGGTACTGGGTGACTTCAGAAGGTCTGCCAAAAGCAAGGAGAAATGTCAGTGTTTTCTGGGATTTGCTCACCCCAAGGATGTAATGGTGCATCATAACTGCATGCTCACTTCGGTATGAATGACTACTTTTACCCAGCATTATAGTAAATTATTACTATTGGATAACAGCTGCAGAAAGTGAATCACTTCTCATCACGTCTCGTTCTTGGCTTTATCATGTTGGTTGTAGCGACCACGGTTGTAGTCGAATTGAAACTGAAGGCAGCACTACATCCCGGCAATATGCATCAGCCAATGAATATTGGGAACAGATTGCTGCTCGTCAATTGTAGGCAGACAGCTAACTGTGTTTAGGTGCAATGTGGAGACAATTAAAGGGATTCAGTGCAGTTTTAAAATAAACAAACTTCGGTTTGTAACATCCAGATAATCCGTCCAATACAGCACTCTGTGTTTCAAAAGTTTACCAAAAAAAAAAAGCTTTTTTCCTGGATTTGTTTAGAAAGCCGCCTTGTTTACCTTTCTTGTTACGAGGAGAATCTTGCCTTTGTGTTTAATGCTTGGCAGGTCCATACACCATTCAAAGATGTGGTCTGCATCACTCTCATGTACTTATGTTCCCCTGGGATACACAGTTTTCAAAAACCCCGAAGGTGTGTGATGATACCCAGTGACACAATGCATCACGATGCGAGAATGCGTGATAGCATTTGCATTTTTTGGACACGAGATGGTGCAATTATACGTCATGCTCACAGACTAATTTCTTTTCATTTTAGGGTGGTAGACTTTTTCTTTGGTTTATTTTTATACAACAAAAGAACACATTACAGTTGTTATTCTTCAAATATACCATATAAATCTTTTCACTTGGTGGTGGCATGTGGTACAGTGGTTAGCGCCGAGATCTCACAACTCTGAGATTCCAGGTTCGATCCTGACCCTGGACTCCATCTGTATGGTGTTTGGATGTTCCTAACTTGCCCCTAGTGTGTGTGAGCGTTTTAGTCTATGTGCCCCATTGTGTACGCTTCAGAAATTAAAAAATGATATTTGAATGTAAACTCAAAATAATGACGAAATTGAACCGTTAATTCGGCATCATTTATCAAAAATCGCTACATCCCAGGTACCCAGTTTATCCTTTGATTTCATACAGCAACACACTGAGGTTTTAACTTGGTTTCCTCCCACCTTAACATGTAAAGTTTGTAACTTGATTCAGCCCAAACAGTTTAAGAGCCCAATAGCGGCCGATTGGCAATCCTGGAACTTCCAGGTGCACAACGTTAACTGCAGTCACAACTGGTTGTTCACACACCTACACACACACTGCAGCGCCAGGAACACTAATGCACCTAAGAAGCAATACACAAAAACATGGCCAATCCTCCCAAGGCTTGGCATCATGGCAAAGCCACCTCCCAGTGTGTCTTCATAACCTCCCACAAATGATTGCATCATGACCAACCTCCATACAAAACATTATTATAACCAAATCTCCAGACTTCAGAGACACCATAAATCATCTGATACCCCAAAACAACTCACAGCATATCATGAACACCATAACATTTATATTTACATTAGACAGTTAGCACTTATCCAGGAAGACTTAAATGACTTGATACAATCTTCCAGTGCAAATAAATCAAATGTATATTAAGAGCCTTGTTTAAGTTCTCAACAACGGCAGCTTGTCAGTGCTGGGTTTGAAACTGCTGCACCACCACAGTCCCAGCTCACACAGGCTGCGTTAATAATGCAGCAAAGTGGGCCGAATCGGATTTTCTCAACAAATCAAAAATGTTTTAGGGTGTTTACGTTGTCTTTTTAATGTGACCTATGTCCATGCGTGAAGGAGCGATGTGTCATGGGAACCGTTCATCCTCAGGTATACAATCAAAATGAAAAACAGCAGTCATTTTTATTTATTCACAGCCACTTCTCTCGTTTGCATTCCTTACTTTTATGCTTTTCATTGTCGTTTGACACTTCAGCCTATTTCAATTTCATTTTCTTTTTTTTAAATCAAATTTTATCAAACACAGAGCAAGTGCCTTCTATATGTACCTTCTAAATTTGTTTGCACAAAGATATCACCTCAAATATTTCAGGTCTGTGACCTTGCTATCCTGCCACTGAAATCCCCCTCACTTCTGTCGTCTATTTTCCCTTCTCCTCTGCGTGTGTTTACGCTATGTGTCGAGTTAGAATGATGTAAAGGTCACATGAATTCCCATGCCATGCATCGGATATGTGTCTGAATTCAATACCACACTAAACTGAGCGAACAGATTCAGTGTGTTGTTTCCATTCACACTGACCCAGAGGTAACAACTGACACGTGATGAAAAAGATCAGATTGGGGCCAATTTGACCTGTTGTGTGAATTCAGAATTAGATAACACGAGCCCTCGTCAAAACTCGAGAAAGGACTCGAGTCTGATCTCGATCTCGAGACCGTGAGCCATTGTTTTTAGTCTTAACCTCATTGACTCAGTCTCGTCTCTATCAAACGTGTCTGTCTGAGGTAACTTTCATTACAAACTGCCCCTTTTCTTACCGTTATTAAATATCAACAATCTATCCTGCTCTTCTCGTTCACTATCCAATCAGAGATCACGGTTTATTTTAAATAGTCTGATGTCAAGCCTGTAAGTATGTATATGTTTGAGAGCTGATTGGTGTTATCGTTATGGTTTTACATTTAAGAATAAAAAAGGATAGAATCGTGATTTGGATTGAGTGTGAGAGAAGAAACAAAATCATTTGTTTCTAAAAGTCTGACCAAGACTAATCAATAATAGTAATTTTAAGCTATATATATTATTTTGTGTTATATTTTACAAAATATATGGTGAAATATAATTGTTTTTATACAATAGTTATATATATTATGTATA
>JAUZST010015444.1:0-10206 GCA_034779995.1 Parotocinclus haroldoi | reverse complement strand
AGAAACCTTGGGAGGACCAAGACTCAACAGGGGACCCGTCCTCCATGGGCGGCCTAGATGTTAATTAAATAAATACTTAAAAGTATATTAAATTATAGCAAAATTAGGTTAAAATAAATAACAACTTATTAATCAAATTTAAATTAGTAATAGAAAAATTATTTGACAAAATTGAATATAAAATGATTATAAAATGAGTCCTTAGAGGGTGGTCCTTTGAGGCTCATCGTCTAGGAGTCTTCTTAGGAATGATGCAACATGTTTTTCACACCTTGATTTGGGGATTCACCTTCTTTTGTTTCTTTATCTCCTTATTTGTTGTCTGTCTGTGGATACTGCACTTGGCTCCGACTTGTAAAACCCGATAGTTATCCTGAGGATTTAGCAAAATCAGGAATGCTCTTGCGAGATCTCCGGGATGCCCTATCGTAACACGTCTGTTTTTTCTGTCAAGACAGGATGCTGATTGTACATTAATGAGAAATAAACCAAACTTTTTTTAATTCAGCAAATGGCTGCATCGTGTTTATCAGCATGGTCTATAAAATTACTTACATGCTGTGGTGGGATTAAAATGGTAACTGTGCTTCTCCAGAAACAATAAACTACATCAATCAGTATAAAATTATCCATTAACCAAGAAAAAGAGAAGTACAGTCGAATCCGCTTAATGAGACCACATCGGGACGTGATCGTTTTGGTCCTAGTAACCTGCTGGTCAGATTAAACGAACATGCCCTATGTTGCGAGACGGGACGTGCTATCATTTATGTAACATATTAAATGTTTATTAAACCTTTATTGAGCGATTTACACATATAGCGAACGTACAAACAAGAACTACTGTTGCTTACCAACTTTATTTATTGAAAAATAAATTTGCAAACAAGTTTTTCGAAACGATCTACAACACAATGTATAGATACTCAGCATGGGAAGCATAATACCATAAAAACAAGTTGTTACTAAATTCCAGTCAACGTTTGAAGAACTTATCCAGTGTGATCTGATACTTTCTCTTGACGCTGCACTTGAACAAAATCACCACAAACATCTAATGCAGCAATGGGACTGCCTTCATTTCACCTCCCGCTGGTTTTGCTCTTGTCAACACAACTTCCAAGATTTCCTGATCTTTGACAAATCGCATAAATTCTCCCAGGGAGCCCAAAATCCTCTCATATCTGATCCGCTTTGCATCCACTCTAAGTGGCGACTTGTGGCTTCTTTTCTTATTCGCTCTCACGTTTTTTTGGTCCGATTAAACAAGATTTTGGTCCAAATAAACAAATAACATTACACGTATATCATAGGATTTGTTTCAGTACTTTAGGATCCGGTCCGAATAAGCGGCTGGTCCCATTAACCTGTGGTCCAACTGACCGGATTCGACTGTACACACACACACACACACACCACACAGTCTATGTCAATTTAGAGTAATTAATTAACCTAACGCCTAGCACGCATGTCTTTGGACCGTGGGAAGAAACCGGAGTACCTGGAGTAAACCCACTCAGACACACGGAAGACATGCAGACTCTACACAGAAAGGACCCAGGCCGCTCAGCACTGGGATTGAACCCGGGACCTTCTTGCTGTGAGGCAGCGGTGCTACCCCACCAAGTCACCGTGCTGCCCCTATAAAGAGCATAATTAAAAGTATGACAGTAACAGGAGAAACCATTTAATAATCAAATACAGTTACTGAGATTGATCAATAATCATTATGAATAGTTAAATGTGTGTATTATAAGATGCAGGCTTGAACAATTTAATAGAATTTTAAGTTACATTTTTAAGAGTTACAACAAACAAATGTCACCCATTTGATGGAATGACTCATATACAAAATATAGAGATTGTTAGAAACAAGATTGGTAAAAAAAGAAAGGTTTTAATGTTCATTTAAGAAAAGGACGGAATCTACCTTCAGAGATTTTCCGATGGGATCTTGATATACTGCCATACTCTGACATTGCAAAGATTTCTAGCATTGTGGTCTGTTCTATCAACATTTTCAGTGCAGAAAACTCATAAACCAAACTACCAATGCATGTTAAGTTTTACTATTTGTTTGTTTTTAAATTGATTGAATTTCAATTTTTGAATGTAAAATTGTTGATTTTAAACAACACAGCAATTGTGCTTGGGTCATGCAGCATTATCTTTCCTGTTGCACTAATGTTTAGCCCTTGGCTTAAGTCACTGGCCATTACACAATCATGATTGAGGGAGGGGAGGTCAGACATTGGTGGTAATCTCATGGTTCTTCAGGGCAAAGCAGTTACTGTAGGTGAATGAATGGTTGGATGAATGAAAAATGTTAAAAGTGAAGTGACTAGTGAAGTGGACTCCTTGTGTAATTACATAGCAGGATATACATACATACACATACTAGGGCAATTTAGAGATGCCAATTGCCCAAAACTATGCCCAGAGGAATCTGGAGTACCAGGAGGAAAACCAACACGATAAGATTTTACTTTTACTTTGTGTTTTAGCACAACAATTCTAACTCAGTTCCTAACTATTGTATTAAAACAGTCACAATCAAAATTGATAAGTACAGAGCAGAGAAACGTTTTAAACTGTTCATGCACAAAAAGAATACAGATACACTTGGAACATGAGTTCTTGATTCTTTTGGATGAAGAGCATCTCATTAACTTTAAAAACTGCTTACTGCTTCTACAAATATCGTGTACAAAATGAGCTGACAGATTGCATTTAAACATGTTGCTTGATATAGATTTACAGGCATTGATAGCGCAAACAACAAAACCCTAATGAGTTTTTGATTTCTGTTAATAGAAGAACACTGGCTGAAGAAAAAAGTAAACAAAACAAACATGCATGGAAGGAGAGAGTCTTCAAGCTCCACATTCATTATGAAATTTTACTGTTATCCGTCAGGGCATTGATGTCAGAGCACTCTACTGTTTCCGTGAACTATTTTAACTAGTTTAAAGGATGTCGCTGTTTGACAGACAGCCTTCATAAAAATGAACTAGCAATGCAGCTCATGATGAAAGGAGTTTCTGCCTTGAGTGGCAATCATCTGGTCTACATACACTGTTCCATCAGAGGCTTTCATGCAGCACTGACTGACCTTAAAGAAAGCAAAGATGTCACAGAGTTGCTGCCGGACCTCTTTGTGCCAGAATGCGTAGACAAGAGGGTTGATAAGGGAATTAGAGAGGCCCAGCATCCAAAGGTGATTTTCCAAAAACGTGTAAAGCTTGCATGATGGACACAGCACTTGTACAACACCGACAACAAAAAAAGGGCTCCAGCAAAGGGTGAAGCAGCCAATCAGAACAGCAACCATCTTCAGGGCCTTGACATGCATCCAGTAATGGCTGGGCGGGTGGCAGAAGGAACGCTCTTGTGTGGCCCGCTGAATGCGCTGCTGATGGCTCCATGCGATTTTCAGGATGTCCAGGTAGAAGTAGATAAAGACCAAAAGTATGGGGAAAAAGGCAACACTAAAGACAATGATGCTGCTCTTTGGATTAATGACAGAGAAGAAGGTGCATATGCTGCCAGTATGGCCATGCTGCATCTTCTTCACCATTTTGGGCAAGAAACCCACAAAAGTAGACAGTAGCCACAGACACAACAGAGCTCCAATGATCAACTTCTTTACCATAATTTGCGAGTAGCGTAGCGGCAGCTTGATGGCCATGTAACGGTCAACCGAGATGATGAACATAGTGAACATTGAGGTGGCAGTGGGCGTGATGACAAAGGACATGCGTAATAAGCACAGGTCCAAATGTATGATGGCCATCCGTCCTTTCAACGCATCATAGGCAATGGCAGTAATGGCCAGACCCACTAGGATATCCGCAATGGCCAGGTTAAGGACAAAGCACCAGCTCTGGCATCCCCTCTTACGGATCAGCAAAACCAAGGCAACAGCCACCAGCAGGTTAGTTAAGATGATAAGAGTAGATTCAACAGTGAGGATCCAGCCTATGACTAAGCCATCTACTACATATTCCTGAGCAGGAGTTGTCAAAACTGTAGTCGCAAAAGTCACACCCTGTAAATAGTTCTTCACCTCTGCAGTGGTTCCATTCTGAGAGACCATGGTTCCCTTCGCTGTCCTTAATTCCTGCTGTTTTCCAAGAAATCATTACATTGAATTCACATCCTTCCCAGATCACCAAGTCCCATTCGATCAGAAAAACAGTGTCCGATTTCAGATGCTGAAATGTTGTGTAGCACTCTCTCTGCTACTGCAGGGTTAAAGTATATACAGATGCAGCATTTGTTTAATAACCCTTGTCCAGTCTGGCTGTCATCCAAGTCCCATCAGCGGACCTCTAGTGCATACTTCCTGTTTAAAGACACTTTCCCATCTATGCTCTAGATTTTATTAGACACCGAGTATAAATTAAGGAGTGAAAATGTGGATCAGCTTTAAATGAAGTTAGTCTTCTCATTGGAAAAACTTCAGAACAAACAGTGTAAGACAAAGTAAAAAAAAGAAAAAACGCTTCTGCAATATACCACATTTTGGATGTGTATGTTTTTGAGTAGTCCAGATTCTTCCTATGTGCAGAATTGGTAGATTAGTAAATAATTAACCCAACCATCCAACCTGCTTCTCTAGTCCTGCTCTCAAGTCTTCACATCAGTCAAAAGGTTCCAAGTATGCAGGTTTTATTCACTTCTTATTATATGGCTCCTGCTCTAATGTCTAAAACAGGAATATAGTTAAAGAGCATGGTTGAGCAGGCTGGGGGAGGAACTGGATGTTGCTTATAACCCTGTTTTTCCCTCAACAGAATAGCATTTCTTATCGGTTTATATGTGATTTATATCTGTAACAGCACATGAATGACATTTTCCACAGATTAAGCAGATTGTCTGGACTGAGGTTTGACTTTTGACCAATTTTGTCACATCATTTTCTCTTCAGTAGCAAATCATGAAACAATGTTAAGACTGCTCCAAGTACCAAAATCCAAATCATCTTACATCTTAGCATAGACTAACACTACAGCCCTCAGTGTTGGGAAAAAGGTCTGCGTATACACAATAAAATCCCACTCCCACAAAACCACAGTGTGGGTATTCAGTGGTATTCAGCCTTGCTAGATTGTTCAGTGCTATTGAAATGAACTCCCAGTCAGCAGATACTGTGCTCGTTGCCACACTGTACACCAGATTGAAAACAGTTTACACAGAGCTGCACCTAACCGTCATAGTTGGCCATCTTTGAGCTCTACCTTTGTCGAGGAAGAAATTGTCTGTACTGTTTCAGTTTTTTAATAGAAAAGAAAGAGACTTTAAGTTACAGTTGATGCTTTTTGGAGGACCTAAGCTGAAGATGTCTTTAAAGAGGAGATTTCTGTCTATCTTGTTGTGTTGTGTGTACTGTGTTGCCTCCATATTTTGCCTTCACCCAGACAGGAACCACTGTTTCTCACAAGGCATCTGGTAAGTTTTACTTCGATGTTAGTTTATACTCCTCAGGGGTTTTAGCTGTTGTAAATGATTTGCCACTTGCACACATGTTGCACTCTGCCTCATTAATTTAATGTCAGCAGGACATCTATGGTTAAAAATGCATATAAAACACACAATGTTTGTTGCATTTACTTTGGCGTTTATTCCACAGCAGACAGTATGAGCCCAGAATATTCCTAATATTGTTTTGTCTGGTCAACTTTTTCATTTCATTTGTTATCAAATGAATGAATGCTATTCCTGAAACACATTACACCTTATGAAACAGCTGCAAAAGTAAAACATACTATATTGTAATGTTGCGATCACTTTTGACAACACTTAAATGACGTTTTGGCACAGAGGATAAAAAACGATTTAGTATTTTTGGTGTTATTTTCCCATTCTTCTTGCAAACAGTACGGGTCATCATTGTTGCATTTTCGGGTTCGAGTTTTGCATACATGCTTCATTGGGTAGAGGTCAGGACTGCAGACCAATCCAGTACTTGGGTGCTCTTTTTCTGCAGACATGCCTTTGTAATGTGTGCAGCATGTGCTTCTGCCTTGTCTTATTGAAAAATGCATGGATGTACCTGTGAATCGTGACATCTTGAATATAGCATAGGTTGATATAAGATCTTAGTGTACTTTTCTGCATTAATGCTGCCACCACAGAAGTGTAAATGACCTTTGTTATGGGCACCCACACGGCCCCATACTATAACAGAATTTGACTTGTAAACTAGTTGCTGAGAACAGTCTGGAGGTTCTTTTTCATCTTTGGTCCGAAGCGCACTGCGTCCATTTTTTTCACTAAAGATCTGGAATGCTGATTCATCTGGCTGCAATACATGTTACCACTGTATGATGGTCCATCCTAGATTTGTCCGGGCTCAATGAAGATGCACACATTTTTATCACTTGTAAATTAAATCTAATATAAAACTATTTATTAGCATTTACACTAACTTAGTGATGTTTTCTCCCGTCTGATACAGGAATCCTGTAGCAGTCATTCAGCAGCTCTACCAACGAGTAATGAGGATGCTTCGTATGGCACTGTGAAACCGAAGCAGAACATTCCCCTTTTTTCAAACCAGAAAGTAGATACATCCATAAAGACCATTCAGAGCCTACTACACAATGCGGGGTTTATTATCACTGATTATCACTGATTATAAACTCTGGAGTTTTTTTTATGATGTACTCATCAAAGAAAAGTTAAATCCCATTTGTACGTCTTTGATTTTGTAAAAAATATTATATTCTTGACCCTAGCAATGTGACAGTTGGGCTAGGTAAACACACTCACTGAGTTTGAGTCTTTGGCATGTGGGAGAACAGGGAGAACATGCAAACCCCACGCAGGTACAGACTGGGGTCAAATTTAAACCAGGGATTCCTGGAGCTGTGAGGCAACAGCGCAAACTACTCCATTTATACTGATAATGGTGTTTTCTAACAACTTTTCAATATGAAAAGGATTGAATCTGCTGATAGTTAAGGACTACATTGTTGCACATTTAAGAAAGTTTAAGTTTAACAAACTATCTGGTTATGTGTTTTAAGTGACACTCCAAAATATTGATCATATTGGTTTTATTTATATTAAAGTCTGCCCTGAAAGTGGGTCTACAGAAACTAATATCTACTTTATTTATTTTTATATTTACTAGAAAAGCAGATAAGCTACATTACTCCAGTGTTTTGAGTGATTAATAAGCATGGGAAATGTCTGTGAAACTTTAAACAAACTACTGATGTATATTGCTTACTGCTAATATATACTGCTGACAAAATTAGGGGATAATTCACAATGAAATATCCCATAGTGAAATATCCCTTAATTTATGTGAGTAGCCTACTTGTTTATGCGCATGTTAAAATGACTACATTTGTACTTCCTACTGAGATGTAAGACTGGTTTAGGTTTCTTTTGACAACATTGAAAATGTTAGACAGTTTCATGGAACTGTGAGAAGAGTGTCTGTGAAAGGAACCAAGACATTATAAGTCATAAAATTAAATTAATGTAATTTATTTAAATCGTGTTCCTGATCAGTCTGTGCATCATCATATAGGCATGTCCAATACAGTTTTATAACCTCAAGTATACAAATTCTAGCAATATGCATTGCTTGTTAATATTTTACTTTTGTACTTTAAAAATGTGTAAAGTCTAATTTTGGTTGAATTTATGTTTATTACTCTTTTCTTTAGAATTTGCTGAAATGTTAGTGAAAAGACAAAGTACTCTATGAAAGAGTGCCTCTGGGTAGAACCAGTAAATTAAATACATGGATTATTTCTCCTTGAATGTGATGAGTTTTTATTAATTGTTGCATGCATGTTTTGGGTTACATCACCACATGACCTACCATTTCAAATTAAACTATATGGTCTAAACTGTAATAAAAACACTAGCAAAAAATTTGGGAAACACATTTTATAAATGCAAACCTAGAATCTAGAATAAATTACAACTGCACATTATGTAGTCTGCTCATGTTTTAAATTAAATCACCACCACCAAGACTCACTTATCTCCAGGTTCTCAGCTCAGACAGAAATTTACATTTACACCATTTAGCAGAGGAACATATAATTAATACAGTTTTGCAATCCAAACAATTGTGGGTTAAAGAACTGTGGCAGAGATTGTGGCAGAGATTGACCTTGGCCACTAGGCCACCACAGTCCTGGTACAGCACAGATCTGGAGTCAGGGAGTCGCATAGTGGGACAGTGACCCTTCCACCAATCTTCATGTCTCACTAATATTCTGATGTTGCCTAATTAGTTTTATTATTGAACTTACAACAGTTAGTTCAAACAGTTAGCCTCAATCATGAAACATTTTTAAGACTTTACACTCATTTTTCATTGCCTATCACAGAGATGTAACAAAAATATTCAGGGACTGGATAAGTGGAAGGTTGCCATGTTGAAAAGGTACACAACAAGACACCAAGTCAGTTAATGACGGCTACAAGCTCACATGTACGTCAAGTACACTGCTCACCAAAATTAGGGGATATTTCATTATGGGATATTTCATTTTGAAGTATTCCCTAATTTCTATTAGGGGGGCATACATCACATTGTATCTCTTTGAAGAAAATGATTAAATTCTTTATAAATGACTATAAAATATGCATTGTGATTTTTAATGAATTGTCCACTTTCATTTTATTGGAGCAGAGACGTTTTAAAGCCTGAGTTGGGATCAAGGCCGAACAGATGTTTAAAATATTTACAAAATGGAAATTGAAATGATTTTGATGCAGAGTTTTTAATGCAATAAACTACATTTAAAAATCTAAGCCATTTATTTTGTAAAAAAGTATTTCTACTATTTCCCACTAATACATAATTGGATTGAAGAATCACCCATTAATACATAATGAGACGTAATGGGACAAAACAAGCGTATATTTTTAATGTATTTTTCCACTTTACCCAGGACTTTTTCAGATTTGTTTGGAGTTCGGAAACGCAAGGTGAGATTCGCAGCGTCACTCACAAATACGGGTTGAACTTCCGCTATGCGCTACTTCCTGTATTTAATACGTAAGCAAAGCCATGAGTAGAAATGAAACGTAACTGTAGTGTTGCAGAAGTTTTTCTGTCTAAACCTTAGTATTTTTTTCACTTGTTGCTTCTCAATGGAATCTGGAATTAAATAGTTTGGACGTTTCATCACCACAGTAGTAAGTATGTTTGGCTCTAGAAGGGGTTGATGCTGTTTATGAAGAACGTTGTATTGTAGTTAAGTAGCGTGAGCGAACTAACGGTCAGCTAATTGCACTTAAGATGTGGCTAGTTTGTAAACATGTTCGCATGTAAAACTTTGTAGAGTAGTCCGTGTTTTACAGGTATAAAAAGCACCGTTTTATAGAAAGGTCTCTTGGATGAGTTTTGTATATCATTGTATATCTTTGAGCGACTTCGGAGTGTCTTCTTGGTTTCCGTGAGCTTAACCTTATTAAAACGCCATCACTCGAGCCTCCATTCACTAGACTGGCTACTAGCGGCTTATTTGGGCCAATCACAAGCCTATATATTGTGATTGACAGCCTTGGGGTCCAATGCTTTTCCCACCCCGTTGCGATGGCGCTTGCATGAATTTTTAATGCGGTCTTTTTTTTTTTATTGCGGCGCACATTTGGCTATGCAGCCGTCTGCGTTAGACGCTCTAGCAAGCTGGACGATGTTCTGCAATGTGCGACTGAAACAGCTGATTTGTAACTATTTTGGTTTCGTATTGTTTTTAGTGGGACTCCACCAGGCCGAGGGAGCCGCGACGGAAATGGCCAACCTAAACTGGAAACCGTTCGTGTACGGTGGGATGGCCTCGATCGTCGCCGAATTTGGTGAGGTGCACCTGCTCGTTTCTGGACTATGCTCAGGGTCTCTGAAAAAATCCAGAGGATCTGAGGGTCATGCTCTGGATTGTTATCGAAATGTCATTCAAAGTCATGAGCGTAGGGATTGGATATAGGCTAATCTGTGCAAATGGGATGCAGGCCAATTGGGGGACTTAGGAAAGGCAAGAGTCCAGTTTGGAACTGCAACAGTTTTGCTTGGTATCATCAGTCATTAATACGACATTAATGCGAGCAATCACACCCAATACAACCATGTTATTCTAGTATGCATGTAGATGATGATGATGATGATGGTGGTGATGATGGTGGTGGTGGTGTGTGTGTGTGTGTGTGTGTGTGTGTGTGTGTGTGTGTGTG
>JAUZST010015443.1:0-10206 GCA_034779995.1 Parotocinclus haroldoi | reverse complement strand
CAACTTTTTGGATTTCCTGACCTTTGATAAAAGCATAAATTCTCCCAGGGATCCCAAAAATCCTCCCATATCTCGCTGACCCCCTTTTATCCGCTCTAAGTGGCGACTTGTGGCTTCTTTTTCTTATTCGCTCTCATGTTCTTTGGTCCGATTCAACGGAATTTTGATCCAAATAAGCAGATAACATTACACGTATATAATAGGATTTGATTAGGATTTGTTTAGGATTTGGTCCGAATAAGCAGCTGGTCCCATTAACCGGTGGTCCAATTAACCGGATTCGACTAAATTGACTGTATTTCCTCTTTTGCACTAATGAAAGGGTTCAAGTGATATAGTCAACAAGTCTGAGCAGAATATGATGCTGCATGTTATCTCAGCATGATTACACAATATTCTAAAGAGGGTCTTGTGATGTTACTGGGTGTGTTATGAGTTTTGGTCAGAAGGAAAGTCAGCACTTTTTATGTTCTTTGCTCTTCAAGTTGCTGTTGTTGCAGAACTTTGAGGTGTGTTTTACTGTAGATTATTATCCTGCAGCAGTATGAATCCTTCTCCACAAACGATTCAAACTAGCACTAGTGAAGTCACGCCTTCACAGTGGTACAGACACTGTAGGCACTATATGCATTCATCTGCGTTATATCACCCATATTTGAGATGATAATAGAGCAGGTGACGAAAAAAAAGTTTTAATTTATTTTTCTTGACACTTACTATTAATCAGCACAGACCAGCTCATTAAAGCGAGCTGTCAGTTTAGTCGACCTAATCAAACTTATAAAGGGATAAGCTTAATAGAGGAAAGGTGCCGTTTCTGCTGAATTCAGTGAGTTCAGGATCCAGCCCTGTCTCAGATGCCAGGTAACCGTGTTACATCAGAGACCTTTTCATGTCTTATCAGCTTGAATTAAAAGTGGCACATGGCTACTAAAGGAAAGTTGAGCTGCACAATCTCAGTAACCTTCAGAATCCATTCGATTTCTCCTGTTTGTCAAAAGCTTCTCTCCTTTTGATGAAATTTACATATCAGAGCTGATCGTAATATTATGTCTTGAATTTTTTATTTCTCGGGGGCAGGAGCTAATGTGGTCACTGAGGCACTCTCAGGTGAGAAATGTGCTGATCTGGCTGTCTTTTCCAAGGGCGTAGGCATAAATCTTCCCTTCTCTCACCTCACCCTGACTATCTTTCTCTGTCTCTCCCTCGCGTTTTCCCTCTCCTGTACTTCCATTTTTTCCACTAATGGAAGGAGGGGAGTTCCTTATTTGAGCTCAGTAACAGGGTTGTTGACATCTCTTATGATGTGGCAATGTATGGGTCTCTCTGCAGAGTAATCCGCTTGCAGGGGATCCCAAGACTACTGCTCCTGCAACGCCCATAAAGATGAGGCTATATGGAGCCGTGTCAGTTAGGAGTCTCTGTAGGAGAGTCGGTCCATGAATAGTGGTTAATGGTATAATTGGGAGTGTGTGTCTTCCACCTAGTACATCACAACCATGTAGGTATCACTTTATTAGTTAGATTCCAAGAAGAATACTGTTACATATCCTGAGATAGTTTAGCCTGAGAGATTTTATTCATATTTTAACCATGTCAGTTGCAATACACTCACGTACTCCAACCAAACTGCACCTACAGGTAGTGGATGAGTGGATAAAATAGATAGGTAGTCTTAAACCACTGGTGGTATCCTTTCAGTGGCATTGCTGTTGTATTTGTCAGGGATCGTATTATGTAGTTTTTATGGTAGCTATAGTTTTTCTTTATTTCAGTCATTGCTAAATCCAGGCAGGTTGCTGAGCAATATATGTAATATATTACATAGCATCTACCAATCTGGAAAAGTTAGAGCTTGTATGTGTTTCTTCCAAGACAGGTGCATCCATAGCCAAAGCACAGTGAGCTTCTCCTTATGCAGTATTACAGGCTAGCTAAACACATTTGGAACAGCACAATACATTTACATAAGTGCACAGATGCCTATCACGTGACAGACGCTATCCTTTCCGTTCAGACTGCAGTCACAGATACTGCACTTCAAACCAATATGAAGTACCAAAAAGCAAGCTGAACGCTTTACTGTTGAGCTCGCAAAAAAATCCCTGCTGCTTTTTTGTCGGTTAAGGTTCTAGCAAGTCTTGAAGGAAGATGGAGATTTGATGGGATAGGGTCCAAACATTAAGGCATCACATCTTCTGTGGGAAGCTAAATCAAAACAGAGTGTAACAAAACCACTGAAGCAGCAAAGAAAAAAGCCAGGAAAAAAAGGCTCAGCTGGTGTCCAAAGCACATTTGTCTCGCTTTATAAGAGCTTTTTCTTCTCCTTGACCATCCACAAGGAGGTGCATGGGCAGATGTGTGTGGCACTAGAGCCCCCTGCTGATATCCAGCTCCACCTGCAGGTCACACACTGCCAGTTCAGTCTCGTGTTTGAGGTACCGTGAACCTCACGATGTTGGGAGATGTACAGCAGGTTTGACACTCCTGCCCTGGCTGTAGGTGATTAGATAGAATGAGACGGAAAACCTGAATTTCAGAAGCAGAGGGAGATAAAGCAAATCAGTGTGCTTGCTGCCGGTGAAAAATGCAGTGACAGCACACAACAGTGAATTAACATTCAGCATATGTAGCAAGACATTATTTTCTGAATCTAACCCAAGGGATGGCATCAGAAAGCTCAGGGAAAACTTTTGCAAAATGTTAGCTTTATAGTGCACGCACATACAGACACACACACACACACACACACACACACACACACACACACACACACACACACACACACACACACACAGCACTCACTCCATCACTGCTGCAAGTCTAAATGCACAGTGTAAGCCTCCAGCGCCTTCACGGCTATCATTTCATTGTTTTTGCATCCGGTGGCTTGTCCCAGTGGGTTGGGGCCAAGGTGTAATTTAGAAATGATGGAATTTCACAGGCAAGTGAGCGGCGGGGCCCGGGCAAAAGCGCAAGCTCTTGCGTTCACAGCAAATGGTCCAGGCGTCTCCGCCGAGACTCCTGAATGGCAAAGCCATTTATCTCAGTGAAGGGCAGAGAGTAGTGGAGAAGAGGCCCCTGCTTTCATTTTCTTTAAAAAATGGGATAACGGTTTATATTTATGGCTTCAGTATCAATGACGCACCTCTGTGTTTTTCTGCACCCAGAGAAAGCACAGGTGTGTTTGTTGCTAAATAGGGTTTACCCCCGCAGAGCACCCAGTTGGCTGAGACCAATAAGATATTATTCCTGTGTACATAGCAATGAGCTCCATAATCACACGATTTTTGTAGGAGATGGGGAAGTGGGCAGCCACACAGTACAATGGACATAATATATTATTGACTAACTGTTAAATACAAACCTTTCCCTGTGTGTTTGTGTGTCTGTGTAAGGAAATTATGACTGTGATAAAAGTCATTTAGGATTATTTATTACCACTGAGCCAGTTTAGAAACACAGTTCTGTCCATTTTTTGCAAATAGACAGAGACCTTTTGCTTCCCTCTTTGTAAGCCTATAATACTTAAATCCTATACAGTTTTCAGTACAGTTAGTATGATAATTTCTACCCACACATACTGCATATATACTGTATATACATATATATATATATACATATACATATATATATATATATATAAAACAGAAGAGAGAGAAGATTCAGGAGTGTCAGTGTCAAGATGATGAGCGTACAGCAAAATAAGTTTGCAAGCGAGCATCAAAAACAGTGACTGTGCATTGATGTGAGCCGAGTGGCATCGGCTTGAGCCATTTGGCTAGCATGGCTCTCCGTATAAGCAGCATGCTGATAAGAGAGACTGGATCTGCGCTCCACTGCTTGTGAACCATGCATATGTAGCAGGACATGTCCCATGTTGATGTCCCAGTGCAGAAAGAGAGAATGAGATCTCGACAGTTTAGACAATATCACTACACTACAGTGTTCTTTATAGCTTTTCTATATAATACATAGCATTCAATTACGTATATTTTATTTACAACATAAAACACATTTCATGATTACAAGGCGCATTTCGGGATATTAGTGAATCCTTTTGAAACAGTGTCCAAATGTATTTTTATATGAAGAACTAATAAGCAAACTGTTTAGTTTGAGCAGCGCAAGATCACTTCAGAGAAGATCAGTTCAAAACGTCTTGTTGTCTATTTGAAAAATACTTTGGTTTCTGTAGATGTACTGTTTAAAATAAATAAAAATAGAGCTTTCATTTATCCCAGGCTTATGAGCTTGACTCTTGACTCCGCATCAGTTGTAAAGACTTCATATGAAGTCAGAATTTTTAAAGTACATGTTCGTATTCTGGTAAACGATGTATTATAAACATTGTTAATAAAGACTCTTATTTCCATGCAAAACATGAAGAAAAAAATCACATCACAAGAGATAAGATGTGATCGGTCAGTGTGCTGGCCTTTCAGAATGTACATCAAAAATGTACATTCTGCAACCTTGAAGCTACAGACAGTTTAACTCAAAGTAATTTAAAGGCATGGTTGGCACAGCGATCAAATTCGCGTGCCCATTACCGCTAGTGTTGCCCCTCTCTGGACTGGAAGGGGTTGAAGATAGAAACCCTGGATACTAAATAACAAAGTCACAGAGGCAGACGAATTACACATTCACATCACTCAGTAGCAGGATTTATTCTGCTTTTATCATATTACACTGACATCACATTTAGTTTGAAACATGTACTCATCTGCGTCCGAAATGAACATGTTTCTAAAATAAATCAAACACATACACTCACTTGCTGTATCACAGTGAACATGCCGGTGTACTAGCTGTTGAAACCAAATCAGAATTGTGCAGTAACATATGGCTGCGGGCTTTGTACACTTTATCTAGGAACCTTTATCTAGTGAACTTATCGGCTTCAATCTCTAGACAACGCAATACACACTGTTTGGTCGCCGAGCCTCCTTTGCATATAGACTCTTTATGAACATTCTCCTACTGCCTATGTTTCACACCCAATCAGTAAAGTTTCAGTAAATGTATGGTTTCATTAGCTTACCATACATTTACATTTCCAGCATTCAACGGACACCCTTATCCAGAGCGACTTACACGTTTTACAATCTTACAATTCAAGCAATTGTGGGTAAAGGACCTTGCTCAAGGACCCAACTGTGACAGCGTGGCAGAGGTGGGATTTGAACCCTGGACCTTCTGGTCCATAGTCCAGTACCTTTACCGCTAGGCTACCACAGTCCCATGTTGATAGCCTCGTGTATCATTTCAGACGGAAATGATACAATTATCCATTACCTTCAAAACTGTCCAAACTACCTCTAACACATTTCTAGGGTTTCAGAAATACAACCGTGTTGTTTTAGTGTCATATGTCAGGAAGACATATTATCAACCTGAATAACAAAGTTCTAAGTTAAACACCACTCACCACTAATTGTGAATAGGTAAGGCATGACATCTGCATTTGAGTTATTGAACACATCAACATATTATATAAAAAATACTGGGGTGCCTTTTTTAATAACTCACTTTAAGCCTATTTATACATTTTTTACCCTGTTCCTTAACGGTACCGTTTATGAACCTTACACTAGCCTCAATGGTGCTTCGTCCCTGGCCGGGTGCTACACAGATGTACTTGACCATGTTTGAAGCAGTGAAGGTCATCCATAGTGACCCCACTGGACAATTAAGGAAGGTGATCGGAGGTGGTGGACTTACTCCTTTCCCTTCCATAGACGTCTGCCCCCTTCTGGTGAAAAGAAACGGTTACACTCTCTAGTGTCCTGCCCTTCTACTTAGCAATAGGGGCATGTGTGTGGCTACAGATAAAAGGACTAGTGGATTGAACGTGCCAACATGGCAGAACAGGGGAAACACTGGGGAAATGCTGGAATAAAGTAATGCAACAATAAATGATGACTCAATTTGGTGTATGAACGACATTTCATTGTGATTGTGAAGTAAAAGAAATGCGCATGATAAAAGCAAAAAAGCTTCTTTTGTTAATCACTTATAATTGGCAGTTAACTGTGGTTTGTTCACAGCATCCCAAGAGTAGTAAAGTTCCTCTAAACTGTTAAAAAATAACCCCTGGCATGAGACTGGTCTGCGCCTGTACCGCAGTCCTCTGCAGGTCCTATTGTTGTTTCCCCAAACACCACTGGCATTATTGATTAAGCTACATTTGTTTGTACAGCTCCAGATATATGTGTACATTATTCAGGAAGCCTTAAGAATAATTCATTCATAGTCAGGTTGTGGACTGAACATTGACTCTACGGGCATTGGCCTGACCGCTGAGACATCTCAGACTACTAAATCACCAGTCCCAAAACAGTGTGTGTGTGTGTGTGTGTGTGTGTGTGTGTGTGTTTTGGTATTGAAATGTGTGCAATGGAGGTGTAGCTTACCTTCACATATAGCACTTTGACCTGAGACACTTCCACACATGCCCTGCGTGTGTGTGGACATGGATTTACCATTCTGGATTATTATTCCTGCTCCAAATGTAATCATGCATACCGAATAGGAGACAAAGAGTTGGGCTTATAGTTTAGCAGGCCAGCAGATGTGATAAAAAAAAAACTTTTTCGCTTGTGCCGATGTGTATGCAGCTGTGGGAAAGTAAGTGTGAAGATAGCTATTGTGTTATTTTGCCATGTTGCTCATTATGAGATTCTCGCCTTTCACATTTGGAAGCGGGTGTTTTCAGAGGTTTTATATTTTCCCAGCTTGGCTCAAAGCTGATAAAGGAAGACGATTCCGGCTGGTGGATGAATTCCTGGCTGTGTGCTAGAGAGTGAATTCAGCACCACCTAGAAGAATGAATTTAGTTCAACATGGGTGGGAGCATATCAGCATTTTAAAAGGCTTTTTGTCCAGCATCTGCTCCCAGCTAGTTTATTAGCCTGAATTACATTCCACAGTGACTCTACAACTGGCCCAGCAGCACCTGCTTCATTTTATGCTTACAATTGATATATGAAACAGGCACGGTTTTGATAAGGTTACACACAGCAGGAATGGCATATCAGGAAAGAGATCTGTGAGTCATTACTGTGTCCGGAGGGTGAGGGCAAACTGTAATTTAATTTGTGGCATCACAAATGCATCTTGTCCTTGGCCAGATAGGGACATCTGATCATCACACTGTCTTTTTCTGCCTGTCCGTATGACATTGCATATCATTTTAACTTTAGCTTTTTTTTTAAGTTTTTTTTTTTCTTCTGTAGTTTTGGAGAATTAACTTAAGTATGGATTGTGAGCTTAAAAAGTATTCAACTGTTACATATGAGTAAAACACAAAGAGCCCATAATTTACATTTTTTTTCATTTGGCAAATGCTATTGTGCAAATCACGTTACTAATGATAAAGTCTTACAAGTACACGCCCAACAAATGTGGGTTAAGGGCTTTGCTCAACATCCAAACAGTGGTAGTGGGAATTTAAGCCTGGGCCCTCTGATCAATAGTCCAGTGCTGTAATCACTGGGCCACCTCAGTTGATGGATACCACTGAAATCAATGTCCAGTGTACCAATCCAGGCCGTCTTACTAGGAACAGAGCTGTGTTTATCATGTAAGCTTATAGTCACCGATAGCTTTATTTGCGACACCTCTACACCTGCTCTCTGATGGCCAGCACCCTCACAGGGCCACCATAAATCATGTACTATTTGGATGGTGGATCACCCTCAGCATGCAGATACACTGGTGTGGTGGTGGTGAGTGTGAGTGGATCAGAAACAGTGGTGCAGCTGGAGTTTTCAAACACTGGTTTCACTCAGTGAGATGCATCTACCATATTGGTCCACCTTGTAGATGTAATGTCAGAGGCAGCAGCTCATCTGTTGTTGCACAATATGCGTACATCGTCCTCTAATTCTTTATCAGTGCTGACAGGACGCTTTGTTTTTCCTGGTGGACTATTGTGAGTCCAGCATTGACACTGAGGTGAGAGGTGAGGTGAACTTCATCAGCACTGCTGTGTCTGATCCACTCGTACCAGCACAACACACACAAATACACCATCGCCACATTAGTGTATCTGAAGTGTGAGAGCCATCCACTGCCCCAGTAGTGCAGGATATGTGGAGGTCATGAGGGGTTTTTGATCATATCCTGACTGATATGCACTGATAAGGGATTAGAAAACGACTTTTTGTGCAACAATAAATGGGCTGCTGTCTCTGAAACAATATGGTACATGTGTCTCACTGAGTGAATTTTGGTCACTTTGGTCACTTGTGGAATGTAATATTGGGGAACCCCTGATCAAGTTTGTTTGATTTCATTTAATTGGACATAATAATGAACGCAATGAAGTTTATGAACCATAAAGCAGTAGTGCATCGTCTGGGAACGGTACCCAAACTATCGCTGTATGTTTCCTTTTCTTCCAGTATTCTACAATCGTGGCAAAATTTGGGAATTGTGACTTCGAACAATTATATCTGATTTACTCACAGACAAATGAAAATGATTAAACTTATAAGATTATTAAGATATAAGGTATTGCATTCGAACGGTAGACGTTACAGCTCTGGTTGCTCTAGTGCCCTGGGTATACGTGTGACTTTATTAGCTGTTCAGATTTACAATAGTATATCGTCTTCATCTTCAAGACTAGTATAAATGGCATGTCCTATCAGTTCCATTCAATGACACTGACTGTCTTGCTGTGTGACTGACTGCAGTGCACCGTAATCTCATGCCTTAGGGGCTAGACATATGGCATCTGGAGACACACACAGTATGGCTGAGACTAAACTTTTTGCATGTGTGAGTTACAGAAAACCTGAAGCAAGATCGTGAGAAGCGTGTGGTTTTTCTCACAGCACGTGTTCACCCGGGAGAATCACCTGCCTCCTTCATCTGTCAGGGTAAGACCTTGTTCCTTAACATACACACATACTCAAAAGCAGCTGACTATAGGCTCTGTCATTGTGTACTTGAAATCTAGATGTTTTGTAAGTGGCTCTTGCTGTCTTGGGGTTTAGGTTTGGCTAAATTTCTATAGGAAAGGCTTTGGGGGGAGGATTCTGGGCTGGGGCTTCGGCTTCTATGCTTCTAATCCCAACTCTAAGCTGGAAGATGTAACAAGTGATGACTAAAGACGTACAATTTCATAGAATATTAATATTAATTAATTTATTGCCATTTAACCTCACTTTTAAACAGCATTGGGTGCAGGTCTCAGCCCATTGCAAGGCTAAGCAGAGGTCCCTAATGTAGAGCTGAAGAATCTCTGGTCTGGCCTTTCCTCCCTCTGGTCCAGCCAACCATGTATACATCTGACACCTGACCCAGCCAGAAGGGATCAGAGATCTTCCAGGGGTGGCCTAGGGTTAGACCACTGTGTCATCCAAATGACCAAAGAGAATGTTCTAGGGGGAAGACCATTTAGTACAGAACTACAATACAAACTTATAGGCATTCAAAGTACTTTTAAATCAAAGAAACCATTGGTATGGATGAGAAAGGTTCAGGTTATTTTAAGATCTCAGTTGTTTCTAGTGGCAGATGAACATGAGAAGCATGATTTTGGCTGAGCACAATGTAAGTGTTGGGTCTTTTTGCTCAGGAGAAACATCTGAGAAGCATCTGTGTAAAAGTCTGGTTTCTGTTTATTTCATCTCACTTTTGTATAGGAGACACTACAATGATATTTTAGGAGATCCTTGTGCCTTTCTTTTCCCATGGGAAACCAGCACATTTTAGTTCAGTATTTTTTCTCTTATTTAGCTTAAGTTTGGTAGCAATTACCAAATGCATGTATGACAAAAGACCAATGTTAAGTCACAAGTTTTATACACAAAATTACAACTGTGCGATATTGACTATTATCCATTCTTATCTAATGCCTTCATTTAAACACAGAATGAAAATCCTCAACTGCTCTTTCTATTAGCTAGTGGAATTAGACAGCATTAAACAGTCCTCTTGTAAATACAAATGAGGGGAGTGTTTGGTTCTAGAATGTCTCTGCCATTTTAAGTTTCTGTGTAGATAATTAGGAAGTTAAGCCCTGGAGTAATTTCAGAGAGACCTGCCACAGATAACAGTAGTCTGGTCACAATAGTACATTACTGCTTCCTTCTTTATCCGCCTAAATACTCTCTCTTTCGCTCTCTCTCTCTCTCTCTCTCTCTCTCTCTCTCTCTCTCTCTCTCTCTCTCTCTCTCTCTCTCTCTCTCTCTC
>JAUZST010015442.1:0-10206 GCA_034779995.1 Parotocinclus haroldoi | reverse complement strand
GAATATCTCCAACTCGGACTAATTCGTCCATCCACCTCTCCACTCTCGGCGGGGTTCTTTTTTGTCCCTAAGGCGGATTCATCCCTTCGGCCTTGCATAGATTACCGGGGTCTCAACCAGATTACGCGACGTTTCGCATACCCCCTCCCACTCGTACCCCCAGCACTGGAACAACTCCGGTCTGCCCGTTGGTATACCAAGCTGGACCTCAGGAATGCGTATAACCTAATACGCATTAAGGAAGGAGATGAGTGGAAGACTGCGTTCAGCACCAGCTCAGGGCACTACGAGTATTTGGTGATGCCCTTTGGTCTGGCTAATGCCCCCGCCGTGTTCCAGGCCTTCATCAATGATGTCCTCCGGGACATGCTGGGACGCTGTGTGGTCGTGTATCTGGATGACATATTGGTGTACTCCCCCGATTTCCCGTCTCACATCGCCCAGGTGCGGCAGGTACTCCAGCGACTTCACGACCATCACCTTAGGGTGAAAGCAGAAATATGCGTCTTTCACACTCAGTCGGTGACGTATTTGGGGTACATCATCTCCCCTCGAGGAGTAACTATGGACGAGACCAAGGTAGAGGCGGTCCTTCAATCGCCCGAACCCCACTCCCTCAAGGGCTTGCAGCGCTTCCTGGGGTTCGCCAACTTTTACCGTCGCTTCATCAGAGACTTCAGTAAGATTGTCGCACCTTTGACGGCTCTTCTACGAGACAAGCCACGCTCTCTGTGGTCTTCTAAGGCTCAAGCTGCCTTTGATGCTCTAAAGAGGGCGTTCTCGTAAGCCCCGGTTCTGGGTCACCCGGACCCCAACAAACCCTTCGTCGTGGAAGTGGACGCATCGTCAATAGGGGTCGGGCCATCCTATCACAGCGCCTTTGGGAACCTCCTAAACTGCATCCGGTGGCCTTCTTTTCCCGCAAACTCTCTCCGGCCGAGCGCAACTATGATGTAGGGGACAGGGAGCTGTTGGCCATCAAGCTCGCCTTAGAGGAATTGGCGACATTGGCTAGAGGAGGCCAAACACCAGGTAACGGTGCTAACTGACCAGAAGAACCTGGAATACCTCAAGTCTGCCAAGCACCTGAACCCGCGTCAGGCACGCTGGTCTCTCTTTTTTGCTCGGTTCAACCTCACTATCTCCTTTCGCCCTGCATTGAAGAACTCCAAGGCGGGGGCTCTGTCACGCTGTTCGGACCTGTCGTCAGAAACTCCTGAGGTGCCCGAACCAGTCCTCCCAGCCGTATGCTTCCTTGGGACGATCCAGTGGGACTTAGAGCGGGAATTGGACGCCGCACTCACTCGTTCCTGTCCTCCTCCGGGCTGCCCACCGGGAAGGAAATATGTTTCCCCGAACATTCGGAATCAGCTCATTACCTGGGCCCATGTCTCTCCCTGCTCTGGACACCCAGGGGAGACCCATACACATCAGCTTCTGGCTTCTCGTTTTTGGTGGAAGGCTATGCGCAAGGACATTCATACATTCATTTCCTCATGCTCCATCTGTGCCCAGTGCAAGACTCCACGCACTTTACCGGCTGGCCATTTGCTCCCCCTGCCCATTCCCCAACGCCCGTGGTCTCTCGTTTCTTTGGATTTTGTGACGGATCTTCCCCCATCCCAGGGTTATACCACAGTTTTTACCATTGTGGATCGTTTCTCACGGACAGTCAAGTTTCTTCCTTTCCCCAAGCTACCTACAGCCTTTGAAACGGCAGAGGCACTCTTTAGCCAGGTATTTACTCTATTTGGTATTCCGGAGGTAATTCACACCGACCGAGGTCCGCAATTTACATCTTCTGTATGGGCGGCCTTTCTGGAAAAATTGGGGATAACGGTCAGCCTGACCTCCGGTTACCATCCCCAGTCCAATGGGCAGTGTGAGAGGGTCAATCAGGAACTAGGGAAGTTCCTACGGACATATTGTATGGAGAATCCGTCTGACTGGGCCCGCTTCCTCCCCTGGGCAGGGATCGCCCAAAATTCCCTTCGCCATTCCTCTACGGGCCTCACGCCATTCCAATGTCTCCTTGGTTACCAACCTCCATTTGTCCCATGGGACCCTACACCATCTGATGCTCCGGCTGTAGATGCCTGGTTCAACAGGAGCGAGACCATCTGGGGTCAGGTACATAGCCACATTACGCAGGCCATCCAAAAATATCAGACCCAGGCGAATGCCGCGACCCGGCGGAGTCCTGAGCAGACATTCCGGCCTGGGGACAGAGTATGGCTCTCTACCCGCAACCTGCACTTAAAGGGAAGTAGAAAATTGCAGCCGAGATTCATTGGTCCATTTAAGATCAATAAAAAACTCAACGCTGTCACATACCGGTTCTTCTTGGTTCTACCCCAGTTGCTCCGCGTTGTTTATGATTATCGCTATTACTTACCATTGCCGACCATTGCCTGTTTTTTCCGACTCCGTCTCTGCTCTCACCCTGTTTGTTGTCCCGCTTCGTCTGTGTTTTCGGCCCTGGACTGTTTTCTGGTTACTGAATTTTTCCTGCCGTCTTTTGTAATAAACGACTTCTTCGCGCATGCCGCATTTGGGTCTGCTCCTTCTATCACCCGGCGTTACAGTCTCTCATTTGTGAGTAGCATGCGGTCAAAAGTGAAGCTGTTCAGAAATGAAGTCATCCAGGTAGAGTTATGTTAATCTTATGAATATATCCATGGGAGGGTTTTTCTCAGGTCTTGCGCGAAGAAAATGTTTTACAGCTCAGTTTTACAGTTTCATTAGGGATGACTGTGTATAAACGTTCAATGTCTGCTGAAAAAAGCATTAAGTTAGATTTTTATTTCAGGTAGATATTTCTCAGATGTTCTTGTATTAGTAAAAAGTGTGTCTTTAACATATGTGGGTCTGACTGAACAACTGGTTGAAAATATTATCCAGAAACTGGAGCAAGCATATACAGAAAGAGGTCCAGCATTATTTTTCTTGTGAATTGTAGGGCAATGCTAGAAATAGCTACAGTGACGATTATCTCCAGTAAGATTCAGTGCAAACATTGGGAGATGTTCTTCTGAAATGGCATGGTTAAAGGTGATGGCAGATATTAGATATATATTAATTAGATATGTATTTATTTGAAAGCTGCTTGATGGCATTTTTCTCAGGCCTGGTCCAGGTCAGGTTCAGCTCCACACTTTTCAGTGTGATTAAAGATCATGTCCCTCATTTTGTTATTTTCGTGATTGTTATTTTTTTGTTAAATTAAGTTTTTTAGCAGGTTTTAAAATCAATGTTATTATTTTTTCTTGCACAGTTATTAATATAAAGATTCAGTGCTACATATTGATCTGTAGGTGGTGTCCAGGATAGCTTGGTTGAGTTGTATTTTGGATGAAGTATACTTATCATAATTGTAAAAGTGGTTTCATAAACCTTGATTTTGA
The DNA here is from genome assembly GCA_034779995.1 of Parotocinclus haroldoi. Taxonomy (NCBI): domain Eukaryota; kingdom Metazoa; phylum Chordata; class Actinopteri; order Siluriformes; family Loricariidae; genus Parotocinclus; species Parotocinclus haroldoi. The sequence continues at coordinate 6,802 of JAUZST010015442.1, read as the reverse complement.
AATATTTCTGTCAGGTAAAAAAGGCATTTTTCCAAAACCATTTCACAAATGTTGCATTTATTCCAATATATTTTTAATGTAATTTTCACAGGTGAGTCAAAAGTCACAGGACACAGGGTGAGTCAAAAGCCAAGGCTGCCAAAACCATTGTTCAGGTCTCTTCATTGGTAGCAGTCTTCGGACGACAATTACGTGGCTTGTTGTCCATAGTCTTGGTTTCTCAGAATATGGCTATGAGGGATACAACAGTACTGTGCAAAATTGGTGGTCTTTCTGGGTGTCGGTTGTTTGCAGCTGATTTTGTTTTTGAAATAAAAGGGTGTCCTGTGACTTTTGACTCTAACTGTACTTTTATGCATCTGCTGCCAAATTAGTTTTTGTAGCAAGCATCTTTGACAGACAGGGAAAATGGTCTCTTCTTGACCGGCCTGTGTCATGCCTCCTCTGTCCAAGGCTCTTCCTTGGAGCTTCGGGAATGTCCAATCTCACCCGTGTTGTTGCATTTTGAGGTGCTCACAGGTGCTAGATGCTAGAATTGATGTATATGTGGTTTTATGAGCTTCATGCTTGTTTCTTTTATTTTGCTGTGCTTTCAGAAATTAGCTTTAGTTATATGTTTTCTGCCAAAAAACAGTGTGCAGGAACAAATCTCCTAGGTCTGCTCTGTGTTTAAAGTTTCGCTGATTATGTTCTCTTTGCCTTGGATTCGATACATACTGACCATTATATTACAACCCCAGACCAAAAAAAGGTGGGGCAGTATGGAAATTAAAACAACCAAAACAGCTTCTTATATTTACAATGCAAGATGTTTTATTTTTTGTTCGGTCAGCTTTGTTTTATTTGTTAATATACATAGATTCCAGCATTTCAGGACTGGAACATTAAAAAAACTTTTAATGGTAAAGCACTTATGATGTTGTAATGCTTTCATTCTGTCTCATATTATAGATCTTTACAGAAGATTTTTTGCCACAGAGGATACCAAGCAATGACACAGCAAATGTTGCTCTAAAATGTCAATAATCATTTCTGCATTAATGCAAATTACATTTGCCAAGGGCACTGGCACAACCCCATAAAATCCAGATTCTGCCTTTTGCACTTGTTGTTGATAATAGTCTAGATGCTTTTTGGTCGTCTTTGGTCTGGAGCACAAGACAGTAATTTCTTTTTAAAAATCCTGGAATAAAAAAATCATCTGTCCAAAAATCAAATTTACACTGTGTGATGGTCCATCCCAGATGGCTCAGAGTCGATGCTGCTTGAAGACACGTCTTTAAGTGGAATTTTTGAATGTAACTGTATTGTACTGTATTGTAGTGTTTGCCAAAGTAGTCTCTTACTCATGTGGTATCAGCTATTGATAAAGATCATTGTTGAACCCTCTAATGGTACAGCATTATAGCTACCCCTTGGATAGTACTGGAAAGATGGTGATGGTACCAGGGTTTTTGTTTATTCCTTTCACATTTTCAAACCAACAATTGTAGCTATTTACATATCTACAGAAAAACACATGAAAAAAACAAGACATTTAAACACTTAACACTCTATACAATGACTGTTTCAACCAATGAATAAAAGGTAAGCTAGTAATCTACTCTTTTTATTCTCAGGCTGCGCCTGACTAGCCCTGCCTCCCAAATCCTCCTTTGCCTTTCCAAATCTTATATTTTAACCCAGCACTGCTAAGCCTCCACTGCTTGGTCTTTAAACATTACCACACAATTGTTTAGACTAGACTGTATACTGTATGATTGTTCTAAGTCGCTCTAGATACGTGCACCTGCCAAAAAACTAAATGTAATTCAAACTGTGATTTAACAATTCAAATTCTCTTTAGACAGCTGCCTTTATTTCCTTCAGCTTAACATCTAAAACACAGATATGAACATTACAGTAATGCCGCTAACAAAGTAGTTAAAGCTTTGAGCTTTCTAGAATCACCTGCTGGTTTTTCACATTTGAAGTATCTGTCTCTCTGAGCTGCACTCAATTTCCTCTCTCCTCCCTAATCAGAGGGAATTGCTTCCTGTGGTTTTTATGTGCCACAGAGGTGAAGGGAAATTGACAGTTATGTAGAACTTCTCCCTGGGCACTACCAGTTATTTGTTATTCACAAGCATGACTGTAGAAGTACTGTGGTTGACAGTCAGAATTGCTGGATATTGATTATTTTCCTATGAATCAGGATCAGAAGAAATGAAGTACTGTCAGCTAAATCTTGTTATCATGTTATTTGTAATATAATGATAATGATATATATATATATATATATATAAGATAATAATATATAATATAAACATATTTTCATTTTATATAATTCAATAGGGTTATAAAATTGTAAGCAAATGAAATAATGCTTTATTATTTATACACAAAAAGGATTTAGACACTTGAAATGTCACACAAGAAGATTATAATAATGAAGAATACTTAAAATGTATACACAAATATCTGCACAATTAGCCATTTTTCCATCCCAGTATCATGTGACTAGTTAGTGTTACAAAGGTCTCAGGTGTTAATGGGAAGCAGGTGTGTTGAATTTGGTGTTATCGCTCTTACGTTCTGTCATACTGGTCACTGAAAGTTCAACATGACATCTCATTTCAAAGAGGATTCTCTGAGGATCTGAAAAAAAAAATGTAGCTTTACATAAAGATGGCCTAGGCTATAAGAAGTGCGGTGGCCAAAACCACAGGTCAGGTTCCACTTATAACAAGATCCTGACATGATATGGGGTCGGACCCCAGTATGTGGGGACCGAGAGGGTTTCCCTCTGGAACACCAGAGGGCGAGCATGAGCTCGAGCACGCACATAGCGCAGGCAGGAATAAATCACGGAAGGTCCCGAAGCGCCAGGAGGGGAGCGTGACCTCGGGCGCACATATAGCGTGAGTGAGTGGAGCCGGGGTGTGTCTCAATCAGAGCGCACAGCCGGCTGTAGTGAGACTCATTAGGTGCCGAGGACGAAAAGAGCGTAAGCTCAGGCATGCGATGAGCGCACAAGTACAGGTGAGGAGGCCCTTAATGTGTCCCTAAACACTAAGTACCATTAAAAACTGTGTGCTGAGTTATTTGGAGGCATAGCAAATTTACACTCTTATACAAACCGTAGACTGAATACTTTACATTGTATCAAAGTGTCATATCTTCAGTGTTGCCCCATGAAAAAAAAAAATCTAAAATATATAATAAAATATTTACCAAAATGTAAGGGGTGTACAGACTTTTGTGAAATACTGTACATTCTACTGATTTGCCAATATGTGAAATCCTCTCACTCACTTAGAGATTTGGATAAGGCATTTTGAAAAGTTGTGTTAGTTGCCATTCCGATGTCCAGACTGAAGGGGGCAACTGAGACAGAAATAAAACAGAGTATTGGGGTTAGGAGGTGTTCTTCACTTAGATTTCAAATTGAAACAGCCTGAAGTGCTGTGTTAGACATTTCCTATCCCAAGAGTTACAAGTGGTTAAATATTTAGGACACTTTTACTATGATATCCTCTCCAGTTCTGTCAGGCTGAATAGTGAACTTAGTATACAGAGATTTTCAGGTCTCTCCAGAGATGCTCAATTGGGTTTAGGTCAGGGCTCTGGCTGGGCCATTCATGAATGGTCACAGAGTTGTTCCGAAAGCACTCCTTTGTTATTTTAGCTGTGTGCTTAGGGTCATTGTCTTGTTGGAAGGTGAACCTTCTGCCCAGTCTGAGGTTTTCTTCCAGGATATGCCTGTACTTGGCCGCATTCATCTTTCCTTCAATTGCAAATAGTTGTCCTGTCCCTGCAACTGAAAAAACACCCTCCGTCAGGCCACTATGCCAATAAGCAACGACTGGTGGAGAGCTGTATTGATAGTTGACTTTGTGGAACTTTTTCCCATCTCCCTACTGCATCTCTGGAGCTCAGCCACAGTGATCTTTGGGTTCTTCTTCACCTTTCTCATCATGGCTCTTCTCCCACGATTGCTCAATTTGGCTGGATGGCTAGGTCTAGGAAGAGTTCTGGTCGTCCCAAGCTTCTTCCATTTAAGGATTATGGAGACCACTGTGCTCTTAGGAACCTATACTTATGACCATGTGATATTTCTGTTTTTCTTTTTCAATAAATTTGCAAACTGTCTGTTGTTTTTTCTGTCAAGATAGGATGCTGAGCGTACATTAATAAGAAATAAAATATACTTTTTTGATTTCAATGAAGCAAAGAGTGAAAAATGGCGGCCAGGTCTAAACTGACTTTTGTTAAGAAACAATTCGAATTTCATTAATTTATTAAACAGAAAAAAGATTACAGTTTCTACCAACATTCACTGGTCCCATAACCCAGATTTTGCTTGGCAATGCTATTTTCTAGTATGTCACTCTCTACACATACACATTCATTCATACTGAACAAGCAATTGACATAGCTCATGCCTTATGAAGATTGAAAGTCTGAGGTCAGGATTGAACTGGGGATCTCTAAAGCTGTGAAGTGACCTTATACTAGCTAGCTACTTTGTATTTATAATAGTCACCAACAAGTGGTGGTGGCACACTGGCTTGGTGGGTAGCTATGTTGCCTCATGGGAAGGTCACGGGTTCACTCCCAGGCGGAGTGGGATGTGTCCTTGCTGTGTAAATTATGCACGTAGTCCCAGTACGTAGTACACATGGGTTTACTAAAAGGGCTCTGATTTCCTCTCACAGTCCAAAGACGTGTATTAGGTTTATTGGTGTATATACAAGTGCAATGGGTGTGTGAGTGTTCGTGTCCTATGATGGATAGGTACCCTGTCTGGGGTTGTTTCTGCCTTGTCCCTGGCTAGGCATAAGCTCTCCTGCAACCCTGTCCAGGTCTCATTAAATAAGACAATAAATGAATGATCAACAAGTGGGACAGTTTCCATATACTGCATTTGTAAGCAAATTTCCCTTCTTTATTTGTCCGAAAGATAAACTGCATTAAATGTCTAGAATATAGAAACAGACTGACAATAAGATTTAAATTTCGGTGTTATCCCTCTAACACTTCAGTGACTCATACTGGTCACTGAAGTTCAAGATGCCAACATGTATTTGACTGCTGCATTTGACATCATCTGCCATAACATCCAACTTACTTGAGATTGGGATTACTGGTGTAATTTTCTCCTGGTTTCTATCTTTTCTTTCTGACAGGCATTTATCATCACTCGCCTAGACTACTGTAACTCCCTGATGTATGGCCTTCCTGACAGAACCCTTTGCCACCTTTAATCTATTCAGAACGATGCTTTTTGATCACATCACTTCTGTTCTAAAAGAGCTTCACTGGCTTCCCGTCACTTTTCATATTCAATATAAAATCCTCATCCTCACATTCAAAGCTTTTTATTGTTTAGGTCCCACAGCTCACACTGTTTCCCTTGGATTCAAATCTTCTTCATGTCCCAAGGTTTACTCTCCACTATGGGTGGACAATCTTTCGCTGTCATTGTCTACACTCTGGAACAACCTGCCCTCTTATGTCTGTTCTATCACTTCTCTCTCTCTGTTTAAACCCTATTAAAAAACATCTATTTGAGAAATTTCATTCCACCTCTGTGTTTGTTATATTTGTTATTGATTTTTTAGGTGTTGTTGTTGCTATACAGTGTCACTGAGCTTGAGAAAGGTGCTATATAAGTTCAACTTATTATTATTTTGATCGGTATATTTAATAAATTACACTCATTAATATTTATTTTAAATACACATATATTTATTAATGTATTTTTTAACTTAACTTATTAATTTTGTATGAAAACATCTTACACAAACTACTTTCATTCCATGCACTGGCATATAGAACAGGTATTCTTAACCTGATTTCAACAGAATACCTGCCTATATATTTAATAAAAATGTAGGTAAATAAGGCAAATGTAAACTAACGTGAATCCACATTTCTTTCGGCTTTCAAGCCAAAGAGTTTTCTTTTTAACATGTTGAAGTTCTCGCATACAGTGTACAACTGTTTCCATGTTTGGACATTCTGTACTAGGTATCCAATTTTCCAAGACTTTCTTTCTCACTTGCTCTCTTTCTGTTTCTATACATCCATTGGCCACTCTTCCTCCACTGAGTCCTCTTATCACAGCACCAATAATTCCCTTAATGAAAGCTTAACATGCCTCTGTCTCTTATCAGCCACATGAGGATTGCGATAATCACAGTGTGATATTACAACTTAGAGGAGCAGGGTAAGAGCTGTAATTTGAGAGCTGATAGGTGGTGATGTATAGTGCTGCCTTTCAAGTCTTTAGATCCTTCTGACTGCGTTCATGGTAAAATATACCACATGAGAAAAACTAGCTTTCTACACATGTCCTTGTCCCACTTTTCATTTTATGGTTCTGTAAAATAGCAGATCTCTCTGAATAATGCCTTAGCATTTAAAAGACATGGTCTTCTTCCTCTTTAAAATGTCATCATATATATAGCTTTGCTTTGTTATTGAAAATCTCTTCAAGATGAATAAGGTTGCCATTTGCCTTGAAAAGTCAGTAGCCGTGGTTTAAAATAGAGACTTTAATGTACAAACAGAACAGATATCACTTAAACGCATGAGTCAATTTCACAGCACTTGCGCCACTGCGTTCTAATTTCATGGTACTATCATTAAGGGTCCAATTCTATTTTGCATTAATTTAAATTAATGAGATTGAAGAAATTAGGATATTTTGCATGGTGAAGTATTGACACAGTCATGTAGTGGCATGTTTAATTTGAATTAACCTTTGAATTAATACATCATTCATACCATAGAATGTTTAAATGTTTAAATGTTTAAA
>JAUZST010015441.1:0-10207 GCA_034779995.1 Parotocinclus haroldoi | reverse complement strand
GTACGTTCGCTATACGTGTAAATCGTACAATAAAGGTTTAATAAACATTTAATATCTTACATCAATTATAGCACGTCACACAGCAGTCAGACGTTTCTTGTAGCTTTTTTTTTTAAAGGTTTGCACACATTTCAGGAGTAATTCTGGCCCACTCCTCTCTCCAGATCATCTCCAAATCCTTAGGGTTTTTAGGCATAGGTTTTTTTTGGAAACTTGAAGCTTTAGCTCTCTCCATGAGATTGAGGTCAGGAGACTGGCTAGGCCATTCCATGACCTTGGCTCTTATAGAGCCACTCCTTTGTTTCCTTGGCTGTATGTTTTGGGTCATTATCATGCTGGAGGACCCATCCACGACCCTGGTGGAGTCAAGGAGGTTGTCACCCAGGATTTTACGTTACATGACCCCGTTCATCTTCCTGACGATGCGGTGAAGTTGGCCTGTCCCCCCAAAACATAATACGTCCACCACCATGCTTGACGGTGGGGATTCTCATGGTCACAGAGACTCCATGAGGTGATATCTTGAATGGAGCTCCAGGCCTAGGTCGATTGAATAATAGCACCAACAGTTGTCACTTGCTCATCCAGGTTCTTACTTATGGCTTTGTAGCCCATTCCAGCCTTGTGTAGGTCAACAATTTTGTCCCTGACATCCTAAGACAGCTCTCTAGTCTTGCCCATGGTGGACACGTTAGAGTGTTTCTCATGCAGGTAACGACTTCACTGAGATTTGGGTGTGTCAGTGGTCTGTGGGAGCCAGCATTAGTGCTTATTTACTTATATTTATTTCCCTCAGTGAAATGCAAATGATTTTTTATTTAATTATTTTTTAATTATCTAGATTTTCTTTTTGATATTCCATCTCTTACTGTTAAAATGAAGCTACCATAAAAATCATAGAATGTTTAATTATTTGTGAGAGTACTAACTCTCCCACTCATTATCAGTGGGAGATCAAATACTTCTTTCCTCCACTGTATATATATATATATATATATATATATATATATAAGCCAAATTTGACTGTTTTCCCCTCTGTTCCACTGTCCTTATTGCACATATTGCAGTATTAGTCAAACCGAGTGGAGTCAATCAATGTGAAAGGTGACTTGTTTTGTACGAGTGCTGCTCATATCTCCTACCCGGTGTAAATTCCAGGTACTCACTGTGGATTTCAGAAAGGATCCAGTCCGAGTATGCCATGACCCGAGTGTAAACACCCGGCTTGCCCTTTACCCCACAGCCATCTCCCCATGATGTTATTCCATACAAATGGAATCTCCCTGAAATGTGATCCTGGAATATCAGTGGGCCACCAGAATCACCCTACACAGATAGATAGAACGTCATGAAAGGTCATTTCATCGATCCTCTGATGCCAGGTGAGTTCATACGGAGTACTTATGGAAGTAAGTAAGCAATGGAATGTGGGATACCTGGCAAGAGTCAATGCCCCCAGACAGGTAGCCAGCGCAGAACATAGTATTGGTGAGCAGCTGTTTGCCCAGAGCACTTTTACATGTGCCCTGTGACAGCAGAGGAACCTTTGCCTCCATCACCATGTCGGCTGAAGGACCATCTTGTTTCAGACATGCATCAGAGTTGCACATTAAACACAAAAAACACAAAGCCCCAAATCTGACACACCAAAAAACTTCAGCCATCTGTTTTTTTAAGTCATTTAATCATTGTTACGCCGCCCGTTTTGGCAGCGTATTATTTTTATTGTATTGCTTGCCCAGCCGCGCTATTTGCTTGTATGTCGTGTTTTTGTATCCATCTGCCCTATGTATTATATTCCCCTTTCACTGTAAATACAAAGCACTGCACTTTATTCTGTCGAGTTTGGGTCGTTTGTTGTGGTTCCGGTTATCCCATGCCAATTCGTTTCAGTTCTTGGTTTCCTTAGTACGTTACGTCCTGTTCCCCCTAGACCTGGTCGTAACAATCATCGACAAAGAATGAGCCTTTTTGGCCTACGTCGTCTTTTTGTGTATTCCCCTTCTCTTACCTTCATATAGAGAACCCCATCCAGCCACCAAACACGCCGTCCCAGTGGGTGGCTCAAGGGTAGGGGGCAAACACACAGGGATCACCTGCTCTGAAAAGACCACGGGGGAGCTCAGTTCCACCAGGGCGATGTCATTATTAAACGTCTTTGGGTTAAACTGGAGGGGAGAGAAAGGAATCAGTTCACAAGGGGTTAGATGGGGAAATGCGACCCAAATATTCACGGTCATAGATAACATAAATACTTGATGTAAAGCATTCTCATGATGTCATGAGTCTGAAGTTACATGACCCCGTCCAGGATTAAATTGGCTTGATTGGCGTGCACACAACCTTAAAATCAACCCCATCAGAGAGCTTGAAAACGCACTGGGGAAAAATGGAGCCAGTAAATACATTTAGTATTTATTTAATGAACATCTAGGCCGCCCATGGAGGACGGGTCCCCTGTTCAGTCTCGGTTACTCCCAAGGTTTCTTCCTACCATTGTAGGGAGTTTTTCCTTGCCACTGCCGCCCTGGGCTTGCTCAACTTAAGATTGGGCTTTTAAGATCATGTATTACTGTAAAGCCGCTTTGAGACGATGCTACGTTGTAAAAAGCGCTACATAAATAAAATAAAATTGAATTGAATTGAATTAAGTTGCATGTAAGCTTTTGGGTGTCCACAAACATTTGACTACGTAATGTAGCAGTATATAATTTGCACAGCATATTCATTACATCCATTACATAACATATTGCAAAAGGTTTTTGTTTGTGTGCAGGAAAACAGAGAAAGCGAGTGAGTCTATCTGTAAATATATCTTCGCTTTCTGAGAGTGTATGAATTTACCTTGGGATGTGCGATGATGCGATTGATCTTCATGACCTGTTCATCAGGGTCAGCCTGAGTGATGTCAAACTCCCCGACTACAGCAGTCCAGTCACTCTCGCTATGTCTTTTAAAGTAAGAAAATGTGTTTTTGTTTGCTGCACTGATTTCCTGAGTTAAAATTTAAGTTACGAATCCATTTTAGATAACAGATTTCTAATATATGCCTTAATTCATCCCAGGTTTGCCTTCACCTTCTCTTATAAGTCATTTACCCGCTGATTTACAGATTTCAGTGTAAGTCACGTACCCAGTGCAGCAGTGTGCTGCTGTAAGGACCCAGGAACTGTCCACCAGCACCCCCCCACACATCAGCGCTCCGTTTAACCGCAGGTTTACAAGCCATGGCCAGCTGCCTGGAGGTGCCGGGGAACCACCCATGATCTTGGACCTTAGCTGCGTGTGGTTGCCCTTCACGGATACACGCTGACCACAGATAGCTATAGTAAACAGGACATAGAGGGGAGAGAGCGTGGAGAAGAAGAGTGAGAAGAATGGTTTACTGGTTTGTAAAAGTCTAAGTAGATGAAATTGTGGTCATGGTTATATGCTTTATATGCTGGTCCTGGTCTGGTCATATCCTTGAGCAAGTTTCTTACTCTGTGTATGACTGGGTTATGTGTGTGTGTGTGTGTGTGTGTGTGTGTGTGTGTGTGTGTGTGTTTTACCCTGTGTCCTAGTCTCTATAGCTGGCTCCAAGCTCTGCATGGTGTTAATCAAAGTGCACTCTAAGAGTCTGGAGCTGCAGCTCTCTCCCATTATCCTGATGCAGGAGTCAGACTGCAGGTCTGGCGTGGAGCAGCGATGTTGATAAAATCCACACACCTGACTCAGAGCCCAGCTTCTATCAGCCTCATTAGTCACACTCTGAGCATGTCTAATCACATCACAGCTCGGCTCCATCAGCACAGAATCTGCAGTCGCTGTAAGAGTTTAAGAAGTTTATCATTATCACCATTACAGAGAAGTGCAAAATGGAACAGAGGGCTTACCCCTTTTCCATCAAAGACCTACAGTATTCAACAAACACCAAGGTCTCAGCCAAATGCAAGTTCAAGCAATATCCAGTAAGCATCGTCTGTTTTAGAATAAATATAAATAATACATTCAGATCAAACACCAACATTCTTCTCAAAGAACCGTTCATTCTTATAAAAGAACATGCTAATATTTAGTCGTACACATGGTGAAGAATGTACATCAAATTCACATTATTCAAAGCAACTGCAAGCAAACATCAACACATTCCAACTAACACCAACAATCCAATAAACATCACAACCCAAAACACCAACACACTTCAACAAACACCAACGTAATATAACAACCACCAGCATTCTTTACAAAACAAACATTAACATAATCCAATAAAGACCACCTTTCATTAACCAACACCATTTAATCCAGTAAACATCAGCATTATTCAACAAACACCTGTCTTCAAAAACAAACACCAACATAAATCCAAACTAACATTCTTGAACATGCAAGCACCAACATAATACAGGAAACTTCAACAAATTCAGTAAACATCAACATACCTCAACAAACACCAACATACCTCAACAAACACTAAAATAACTCAACAAACACTAACATAACCTCAACAAACACCACCATACCTCAACAAACATCAATACCTCAACAAACACCACCATAAACTCAACAAATACCAACATAACCTGAACAAATACCAACATGCTTCAGCAAACACCACTATATCTCAACAAAAACTAAAAGAACTCAACAAATACCACCATAACCTCAACAAACACCAACATAAACTCAACAAACACCAACATAACCTCAACAAACACCACTATAAACTCAACAAATACCAAGATAACCTCAACAAACACCAACATACCCCGACAAACACTAAAATAACTCAACAAACACCACCATAAACTTAACAAACACCACCATAACCTCAACAAACACCAACATACTTCAGCAAACACCACCATAAGCTCAGCAAACACTTACATAACTCAACAAACACCAATATACCTCAAAAAACACCACCATAAACTCAACAAACACCAACATACCCCAGCAAACACTAAAATAACTCAACAAACACCACCATAAATTCAACAAACACCACCATAACCTCAACAAACACCACCATAACCTCAACAAACACCACCATAAACTCCACACACCAACATACTCCAACAAACACGAACATTCTTCATCAAACAAAACACACATTAGTCTAATAAACACTAACAGTTTTGAGCATGTGTTTATAGTGTTATTTAGTGTTGCCATTGGCCTATACAATGAATATTTGTGGAGGATGAATGGACAGTAGTTTGAAATGTTCGTCTACTCACCACATGCTGCTGTCTGCTGTCCGCAGTCCTGAAACAGGCAGGGTATGCACCCTCTGCAGTTAGCCTCAGCTTTGCTTCTTTCTGCTAACGCTGCGTCCATAGCAAAGAGAGCCCGGGCCATCACTGCCTCCATCACTACAGTCCCCCTGTCAGAGAGAGCTGGATGGACAATCAGTCAGACAGAAAGATCAAACTTACAAAGTCATTTAGTAGGTTTTTACCCTTGACCAATATCCTTGGTAAATAACTTTTTTTTTCCTATTAAAGGAGATAAATGATCTAACGAATGTAAATTGTAATGTGCGGAGGAAGTACTTACAGAGTAGCACATATGGTGTCCTGTACTATAGAGTTATGCTGCAGCATGTTACGATTGTTTAATTAATTAATGATTGTTTAAATAATTCATGTCATCGTTGGCTTATAATATTTTAGTGCAAGATTAGATGAACTAAGCACAGCGTGTCTTTAATTAGACATTTTACCTATATTTACCATATGTGACCAGAAGGTCCAGGGTTCAAATCCCACCTCTGCCAAGCTACCACAGTTGGGTCCCTGAGAAAGTACACTTTGGAAACAAGTCCCAAAACATTCTGTAACTATCAATAATTGTAAGTGATTTTTATTACAAAATAAACCCAAAGGTACTCAAACTGATCTGTGAAACGAATGAAAGACTTCCACTCTTAACCACCCGCCTCTGCTGGAAGACCTGCAATGTTGATTGGCCGTTGAGGTCACCATCATTTTATTTATTCATTATTTTATGCTCCCTCCTAATTTTTAAGAACCCAGCCATTAAAGAGAACACACGTTGAGTGTAAGGTCTCTAATAATAAATAACTGTCTCTAAATAATTTTTAGTGCAATGAATTGTGCCAGTGATACAAAATATGTCTCTTTGCACTGTGAGCTGTTTCACTAATGCCAGCCAAACAGATAATCATGCACTCTTGATTGATATCTATCCATCTAGTCAAACCCATCACAATACTCTGGATTACCTTTAAGCGTGTTCTGTGGCATCCGATACACTTCTCTCCCCACAGGTGCCGCCAAACACCAGCCAGCCAGTGTGAGTGCCACAACTGACATCAGCAGCATGGTTCCACTCCACCTGACCGCAGCTAATTCCTCGTCAAATGAAATAAATTTTAAATGCACTGCACTGCAAAATGGACCTCCTCAAGGCTGGAGTTCTGCTAGGCTCTCCCACCTCCTGCCCGTTCCTCTGCCACTGACTCTGTTCTTTCAGACATCTGTCTACAGTGTTTCCCGAAACAATAGAAAAGTATGAATCAGCCCAGGAAATATATAGGCCTACAGCCTCACCGACCAGTACAAGAATAGGGGTGACCCCTCCCTCATCATCTTGTGGCCAATGCACAAACAGTTGAATTCATTAAGATGGTGAGATCAAATCGGGGGCAGCTTGCCAAAGCTGGGTGAAAATAGAGAGAGAGAGAGAGAGAGAGAGAGAGAGAGAGAGAGAGAGAGAGAGAGAGAGAGAGAGAGAGAGAGAGAGAGAGACAGAGAGAGAGACAGAGAGAGAGAGACAGAGAGAGAGACAGAGAGAGAGAGACAGAGAGACAGAGAGAGAGAGACAGAGAGACAATTAACAATTGAATCATTCAGTTCTGTTTTCCAAAAAGGTTGGGATGGAAACGGTTTAGAGCAAATGGTTACAGATCAATATTAATGGCAAAAAATACCAAATAGAAAGGAAACAAAGCATTAGAAAATAAAAAAGAAACAAGAAATAAAGTACCAAAAAAGATAAAAAAGATAAAGATAAAAGATAAAAGTATAAGGAAGGAAAAAAAAACACAGAAATAAATAAAGAAAGAAAATAACAAACAAAAGAAAGAAATACAAACAGAAAAAGTAGAAAAAAATTAAGAATATAGAAACAAAGCTTAAGAAAAAACAAAAAAGAAAACAAATGCATTAAAGAAAATCACAGAAATAAAGAAAGAAAGAAAAAAAAATGAACAGATAGAAAAGAAAAAAGACCAAATAGAAGAGAAAGAAAAAACGAATAAATAATAACAAATGAAAAACATAGAAACAAAGCAGAGGGAAAAACAAAACAAAAGGAAAAAAAAACTAAACAAAAAGAAAGAAAAGAAAAAAATTACAAAAAAGAATGAAAAGAAAGAAACAATGACATATCAAAGAAAAAAAAAGAATGAAAGAAAAACACAGAAACAAAGAAAGAAAAAAAATTAACGAACAAAAGAAAGAAACACAAAGAAAAAATGAAATACCAAAGGAAAACCACAGAAAAAAAGAGGAAAAAATAAACAAACCAAAGAAAGAAAGCAAGGAAACAAAATAATAAATAAATAAACAAACAAACAAACAAACACAAAGGAAAAAAGGAAATAAAAGGAAAGGAAAGAAAAAAGATGGAATGAAAGAAAAACACAGAAACAAAAAACAAAGAAGGCAAGAGAATTTGTCACAACCAGAGATTGACGTTAGCTTTTGTTCTTGTTTTTTTGGAACAGAAAGCCTTTGATGAGGGAGATAAGATGTAAGAAAGGAAGCAGCTGTTTTCACCGCTCTGGTTTAAAAAAAAAAAAAAAAAAAAAGACGACGGAAACAGGATGTTTGTTGTTAAAACTCACAGATTTTTTACTTTAAAACTACAGTGTGAATTTTTGTAGCATTTTTATTGAACTAACACAAACAACCCAAAAACTAAACCATGGTTAAAAGCCGTGGTTAAACTGGGCCCCTAAATAAAGCAGACGTTACCTTAGGGGCGAAGTAGCGGTACACACACGCCCCTCCCACGATCAGACCCGAGATGATGAAGGACAGACCGAGCAGAATGAGCAAACAGCGACCGGTCGAGGTCTCCCCGGCGTAACCCGGCCCCCCCTCTGGGTCCTAAACGAGCAAAATCAGAAAGTCTTTTCAATTAACCGTTTAATTAAACGCCATTCAATTACAAAACACGTTTCATATTTGAAATTACATTTTTATAAAAATAATAAAAGAAAACCCTGACATGTTAATAAGTGTACGTGATTTACTAATCAATCAATCAATCAATCAATAACGCAAAGCAGACAGACAAAACATTTAAAAAAATGTTTTAAAAAGGACATGAAAGGACATAAAATAAAATATTAAATAAAATATTTTTTTAAAAGTCTAGGTAATAAGACAAATAAAAAATACGGCTGAAAACAAAACAAGATAAATAAATAAATAGTTGATAATAAATAAAATAATAATGACAAATGAAAAGTGAAATAAAGATAAAGTATTGGAAAAAAACATAAAAAGAGAACAAAATAATGAAGTTAAATAAACAATAGAACAGGTAAAGAAAAAAATAGATCATAAGTTAATGAACAATAAAAATAAAAATACGGCTTAAATCAAAAAGGAGAGGAAAAAAATAAAATAAAAAGGAAAACCAAAAAAAAAACATTAAGGGAACAAGCAATAATAAACAATTAGGAAAAAAAAACTAAAGAGAGACAAGAAACAAAAAAAAAGAAATTCAAAGAAAATATAAAATGCACAATTCATAAATAAACAGTGACTTAATCAATAAAAAATGCATAATAAGTAAAATTAAAAAAACCATTAAAAAGTACAAAAGTGCAAAAGCTATCAACTAAGAAAAGAAAAAAAACAAAAACAAAAACAAACAAAAAAAAAAAACCATTAAACAAGTTTAATCAATAAAGGAAATGACAATAAACAAATAATAATAATAATAATAATAATAATAATAATAAACACACACATATATAAAATATAAAAGAAAAATAGACATAAGGAATTCAAAGGAAAGAAAAAATAATGCAATAAATGCAAACAAAAATAATGTTAAATAAATGAACGGACAGGAAAACTAAATAATAATAGCTTAAAAATATATAATAATTACAGGTGTGTGTGTGTGTATGTGTGTGTGTGTGTGTGTGTGTATGTTTGTAGTAAAAAAAAAGGCAAAAAGCATAAAAACAAGATAAATAAACAAATAATTGATAGATAAAACAACAACGACGACAAATAAAAAGTGAACTAAATAAAGACGTGGAAAAAATATAAAAAAGAAAACAAAATAAAGTTAAATACACAATATAAAAGGAAAAGAAAATAATCTTATAAATAAAAAAATTGATCATAAATAAATTAACAATAAGACAAATATAAAAAAATATGGCTTAAAACAAAGCGAGAGAAAAATAAAAACGGACCTAACGTTACAATAAATAAAAACAAAAAAAAATTAAGTAAACAAGCCAAAATAAACAATTAGAAAAAGACAAATCTAAAAAAAAAAACAAGTAAATGTAAAATTCATAAGTAAACAGTGACTTAATAAAAAAAGCAGCATTAATAAGTAAAAACATAAGCAAATAAAAAACTATTTTAAAAAGTTGAACATAAAAAATAAACCAAGTAAAGCTGAAAAAAATTCAACAAACTAAAAGGGAAAACTAAATACATTTAATCAATGAAAGAAATGACAATAAACAAATAATAATAATAATAATAAAAAACACACCGTGCATACTTAAAAAATACAAGACAAATAGAAATAAGAAATTCAAAGGAAAAAAATAATGCAATAAATGCAAACAAAAATAATATTAAATAAATGAAAGGATAGGAAAACTAAATAATAATCGTTAAAAAAATATACAATAATTATAGGTGTGTGTGCGTTACATTTAAAATAATAATAATAATAATAATAATAATACAGAATTAAGTTTAAAATCATAACACTGCAAAGCGAATTGAAAAGATTTTTTAAGATGACTGATAGTCCTACTTTACATTTAGAAGCCTATAAATTTATTCACTTCAAACATAAAACAAATTATTTTAAGCCAAAATAAAGCGATTTCTGTTTTTTAAAAATTCACATTTAATCGTTTTTATTCTTCTAGATTTCCTCTCGAGCCGCATTATAAAATGGAGGACAAACCGTTTTAACCGACAGGCTGTGT
>JAUZST010015440.1:0-10208 GCA_034779995.1 Parotocinclus haroldoi | reverse complement strand
GTGTGTGTGTGTGTGTGTGTGTGTGTGTGTGTGTGTGTGTGTGTGTGTGTGTGTGTGTGTGTGTGTGTGTGTTGACTTTGGTCAGCACTTTTAAAGAATAATGACTGCAGCACTGGCTCAAATCTCACACTCTCCTATTTGCTGTAACACACACACAAACACACACACACACACACACACACACACACAAACACACACACACACTCATAGATATATATCCTACTGTATCTTCCATCCTGTAGTCAGGCTGCACTTTTGCAGCTGCTATGAACAAAATATAATACAATCTAAAGTTAATAAACCGTTTTGAATAAATGCAGGAGAATTGCTATTTATTTCGATTTACTGTTATTATCCTTATTCTATTGCTATGTTTTTACGTTTCTTTTCCATCTTATTTAAACCTGTCCTATTGAAATGAGCCCTGGCTAAGAATTCAGCACACAAAGCATAAAGTAGAGCTATAAAACACACATTAAAAAAGAAAAATCCTAATCAGGGGACACTTGAAGTTAACAAGAGCAATAACGGTGAAACGGCTCCTCCATGAGCTCCTTAAAAGCTCAGAGAGATATCATTACCCTCATCCTGCACGCTGATGGGGCGCCAAAACCTAACCCTCACTGCTGCCTTATATCATACGTGATCATTAATATTTCATCCATTTCTTTTTCATTTCAGTTTTGACGTACAGTAAATTCTCCAATAATAACACAATCATACCTTTTTGTTAATAACAATTATTAGTTAATTTATTAATAATATTAAATAATAAACTATTAATTACCTGTATAAATAAGAGAGGAAAGAAAAAAACACTGCAAAAAATATAAAATAATATATTTGTTTATATTTTTTAACATTCTGAACATTAAAGCTCTTTAACATGTACTGAAGTGTTGTAAATGTTTATTAATCAGCTATAGTTTATAATAATCACATATTGGCAATGGAAAGTTCAATTAATCACCAAACAGTCTCAGTTGAAGACTAATAAATAAATTAACTTAATAGTAACTTAGTAGTTAAGACGGATGGAAGAATTGTAAGTACATTCAGCTATTAAAATAGTCAATATATCAAGAAAATGTCATTTAAGATATTAAATTGTAAATCATACATGTATTCATTCACAATAATGTTTGTTTTTGTATTCTTTTTTACTATTATTATCATTCTTATTGTCGTTGTTATTAATATTTTTATTGTTGTTATTGTTATCTTAATTGTTATTATTATTATTAATATTATTAATAATAATAATAACAATAATAATAATAATAATAATAATAATAGTACAAAAATATATATAATAATAATAATAGTCATAACAATATCAGGGAATTAATAATAATAATATTAATAATAATATAAGAATAATAATAATAATGGCTGTAATAATGAAAACAACAACAGCAACAATAATAAACAATTATTATTATTATTATTATTATTATTATTATTAATATTAATATTATTAGTAGTAATATTGCATTATTATTATTATTGACATTATTATTGTGATTATTATTATTGTGATTATTAATGTCAAGTTTATGTTTAAAAGTTTAAGCATCCTTTTATATAGTTGACTGGCATATTTCGTTTTCATTCATAAATCCATCTTAACATGCCATATAATCTTATATGGTCCTGTATATTATTATACATTATTATACACTATTTAGCGAGCGTTTATGCTACTTTAGGTATGAAGGCTGCAGTCTGATGGCTGTAGATAGTCGGGGTACAGGGTAAAAAGATTTGCCTGTAAATACTTTGGAGGCTTGGCTTCAGCAGGTTTATTACAATTACATTTGTGCTGCTTTGTTCAGTTTTTGTTTCATCTAAGCGATAAATTGTCATTGGAAAGAGATCTCATTCCGTCTCATTCGTTCTGTCTCTCTTATTGTTTACCGACTGCTTTGATGAAAGAGCAGAAACGGGTAGATTTGTTGAATTTGCGCCGACGGCATGACCTTTCAAATCTCTGATGTGATGTGTAACAGTTGCGTTTGTTCACGTCTGCATGACGGAGGAAGACAGAAACCAGAGAAGCTTCACACGGACCCATACGGAGTGTGATTGCTGCGAAGACTTTCGGCATTTTAAATCAATTAATGCAGTAGCCCCGATAGTCTGTACGAGCAGGCATACTTTATTTTTAATTAACTGGAGGTGAAGATTAGAGAGCAAACGTTACTATGGAAGACAATGAGCATCATTCATAGCATCTGATGAAGAATGGGACTGACCAGCTTTGGGAGAGGAGCAGGAAAAAAAAAAAAAACATTTCAATGGCAGACATTTATCATTTAATTACCAGCAACAGGTTTTAGACAGATGACGGCCTCTGACTCCCCGTTGTAGTCGTCGGAATAATGCAGCTCAAGTGCTCCCCCTGTATGCCAGACCCGATACTTCCTCACGCCTCAAGCTCCCTCGGCCATCTAAACTTATTGCAGGAGCAATTGTCTTTTATTGAACTGATTTCTAAGCAGTAAATTGAACCTTTCATCACCAAAGGATTGCATCGAAATAATTTGGACGCCCATTATTCCCAAAAGCATCGTCAGGCATGAGTCAGGTCTCGCTCATGAACAGCATGGGGGTGTCGCTTCTACCTTCTTGTTTTAGTCCCATGTGCCACTCGAAACTACGTCCACAGCAGCAAAAGAGGACAGCAGGCCGGCGCAGTCCTCTTTAATAGTCTCATCATTCAGCCACGTCGCTGAATTTTATTGAAGCTCCCATCGTTGAACGATGCGCCACAGTCTTTAAGCCCAGCCTCGTGTGGCCCCGAAGCGTCTCCACGCATGATTTGTGAGCTTTTCGTTGTTCTGCTTGTGTTCTCCACCACGGCTATTTGCTATATTGTGAGTAAAAATGAAATTGGATTGATGCAGGTCTGGGCATGCCCGTGGTTTTTCTCAAAAGCAGTCACACCAAATCGTCACAAACTAACCGAAGGCACACGTCGCAAATAAACCAATCACATATACGAAACCAAACTGTTTTTAATATGCTGAACATTCTGGCTTGTTAATAATACCTCAAAGTAATCCGTTCATATTATTTGAATTATTGCCCTCTTTTTCCAGATCAAGTGTTGAGTTTGAAAGTGCATTTTTAATACTGTAGACTTCAAAGAGTTTTTTTTTTTTAAAAAAGCTTGGCTTTCAAGAGCTAGAGTTTAAGAGCAGTTGTGTGCTAGCTACCTCTTATTTGTTTAAGAGCCTGCCCTAACTCGGTTGATGTGTTTTCAGACTTTTTGGTGTATGTTTATTGCGTTTGTATGGATGACGTTCTCCTACTTATTTCTACCAAGAAGCAAATGGCATTCATAAGTGTATGTCCTATTGTAAGTAGTACTCCTGTGGTTGTCCAGTCACTACCTCTATATTCTCTCTATCCTATAACATATATATATATAATATAAACTGGTTCACATTCACTCGTTGAGTGTCTGGTTCATCTGGCTGATCTTTCGGGTTGTTAGATACTTTTTATGTCTTTTTTATGTATTTTTGGCTTCAGGCTAAGAAAGGTATATGGTCTACAGTATTATCCTCTTAAGTGTTACAGCTTTTACCTGTAAGAGTGCAGGTATTACTGTATAATTATTGTGAATATCCAGAAATGACAACAGGTTTAACGTGTATAACTTCCCTTAATCATCTCTTTGGAGTGAGTAAATTTAGTTAAATAAGCTTCATGGTATCAGATTAATTATACGTGCCGTTTGTTGATCATTTTTATACTTATATAAAGGATGAGACACGGGATTAGAACTTTGACTTGCTGCTGTAGATAAGAGTTTTAGATAAATCCTAAATATAAAATATATAGTGAATGTTTAAAAACGTATAACTGTGACCGGTTCATCATTTCTACATGCAGTAGGGGTGTAACGGATCTCAAATCTCAAGTGTCGGCTCGTTTCACGGTTTTCGAGTCATGGATCGGATCAGGATGAACAAAGACACGACTTTGTTTTTAAGAGTAAAGATCTGGCACAATCTTCGTACCGAAGTGTAAGCGCGATGGCGATGGCTCAAGCACGTTTCATCATGTTTGCAGCTATAAACATCCGATAGATTTGGTAATAGCCTTAGCCCGCTCCGATTCAGTAACAAAGGGCTGCTTAAATGCCGTGGTAAGAAGCTGTTGTTGTGTCTTGGCTACTCGTTTCGTCGTTGACATACCTGGGTGATGCCGCTGTAAATGTGTGGCCGTACTCGACGTGTTTCCGTTAGTCATATTGCTTCCTATTGCCACAGTGCCTACAAACTGTGACGTTTTTCTCTCCCACCCGTTCTCCGCTATCAGCATACATGTTACAGGGGAACCAAAATGCTCCCACATATGTGATTTCAATGGTGCGGGAGGCTTTTCAAGTTCTTCCTCTCTAGCAGCCGTCATGACTTTAGTGTTTTTTTTATAACTGAGATTTCAAAAATGATCACTTCAACTATATAGTAATTACTAAAACTGCATTCCTACTGTCATGGTCAAACTTTTGGCAACTGATCCGCAGTTCAGTCGTGTACCGGTCTGTGGGGTGCGATCCGTACAGATCACGGATTATTCGAGGCCCGTTACACCACTAATATGCAGTCATATGTCGTAATAGTTTTAATGCCCATCTGAGCAAAGTCTGTTAGCTTTAACTTCCAAGGTCTTAAGAATTTTATACAGAGTTTATACATTACAAATAAAAAAACAACTCGTCTTACTTTATATATGTCTTACTGACACCTGAAAGACAGAAAACAAGTTTGAGCGAACGCTTTCGACATCTGCTGGCAGAAAAGGGAATCACAGGCTGAAAACAATAAAGTAACTTTCCTTTCGTTATCATTTTCAGTAAGTGTTTCAATGGTGCAAACCTGTATAATGTACTAACTGCTGCTAGATGGCGATGGAAAGGCTGCAAGTGATCCTTGGTTTGTTTGATCGTCCTTGAGTGTTGTAAGTTGTTTATGTTCTCATGCCGCTCTACAACGAACTAGTCCAAGCATGTTAAATTTAAGTCAGATATGATTTCAAATGTTCAGAGTGGGTTTTTTTTTCAAGCAAAGGCAAATCTGAACTGGGCCACGTTTACCTGCTGTGTGAACATCTTCGAAAATTACTCCACAGGCATGTTGCCAACATTTTCAACCTTTTTTTATGGGTAAAGCTTTGGATGGAATGGAAAATAGGAATGGAATAAGGACTTGAACCATGGCTTCTGCGGTTACATCTACAAGTCCATGTCATGCTGGATGATCGCACCATAGGTCATTGCAAACCGTCTTTTTGATGATCTCCAATTTTGACAAAACTTCATTTACAGCACCATTTCTTCCTTATCCCTGAACAAACATGGGCTGACCTGGTGACAGGGCAGGAACGCTACATTTTTAATGCTCTGAACCTCCAGTGTGTGCGGGATTCCACCTCAGGGCTGCCCGGAGCCCGGCGCACAGGGGCTCGGCCCTTTTTACGACGGCCCATTAGCATCTCCAGGAGCAATTACGAGCTCCAAGCCCCCAACTCGGGTTCATTCATTATACATCCCACAACTGTCTGCCTCTCATTTGCGTCCTCCCGCTGTGTCTCCCCTGCTGGATTCGCCTGCTTTTATCGGAATTAACTCCTGCCAGGAGCAACTCCCTGGGAGAACACGCTAATTCCATTATCTCAGCTGGACCACAGCCCCTCCTCCTGCTTGGACAAATCCGTGTGCGTGACGTGTGCATCTCTCAGTCCCACACCAGCGCGGTCATGTCTGAATTATTTTTAAAGGAATGCACTTTTTATGTTTCCAGCCTTTTTTTCTTCCACCTGCAACCATCTGACCTGTCGCTTTCAACCAGGGATGCTCACTCATGTGGCTCCAGATAAACCCTTATCATTCATTTTTGATAACACACACTGTGGAGTCTCCGAGGTTACGGCTCTGCGCTAATCGGAAAGGGTGCGAGTTCAAAATCCTTCGGCTTAACGTTCAGTGGCTCGGCTCAGTCGGCTCGGTGGGGGATCTGCTAAACGCTTTAAATGTGAAAAAAAAAATATGATTTGCACTAGTTAGTATACAGAACCACTCACAAACACAAAGTGAATCCTACAGGGCTTTAGTCTGCTGGAGGTCTTACTGTAAGTCAGGTGTAAACATTTTCAAAGCTTAATAAATTCTGTGAGCCTCTTAGGGTGTTGTGCTTGCACTCCACATTCATGAGCTTCTCTAATCAACTGAGCATCTAAAAATAAAGATAATTGACTTTTGCAAAGCAGGAGAGGCTAAATACAGAATATAACAATTCCTTCTCGGGAGAAACACAAGTTAAGGGGACTGTACCGATCTAGACAAGTTCTGAAAGAGCAACATTTACATTTACGGCATTTAGCGACTTACAACTGATACAGTCCAGCAATTTTGGGTTAAGGGCCTTGATTAAGGACCCAACTGTGGCAGCTTTTGGCAGAACTGGGATTTGAACCCTGGGACCATCAGGTCCAGAGTCCAGTACTTTAACCTCTAGGCTAACACACACCCTAAACATTTAGCCCCCTATACAGAGAGGCTTCCAACTGATCCAGTCTTACAATTCAAGCCTTGCTTAAGGACCCAATTGTGGCAGCTTTTGGCTGAGGTGGGATTTGAACCCTAGACCATCAGGTCCAGAATCCCCGCAAATGCTACCGCAATTCAGCAACAAAGCTCTCTGATACAATAGTAGTACTTCAGTGGTTACGGTACCGGACTATTGACCAGAGAAGGTTGAGTGTTCAAACCCTGGCCCACCACTGTGGTCTTTTAGTAAGTCGTTTTTGGATTGTACACCCCAAAACCAAAATAAGGCGGAACTGTATGGCCATTTTATATCATTATATCAACATCTTAAATATATAGTTTGACATTTATTTCCCTGCAGATAGTCCCTGCAAAAACATTGTTACAGGGCCAATTTAGGGCTAGTAATGAGGTCAAAAAACTAAATGCTGATATGAATGTGTGAGAAAAATATTGAAACATTTTGTTAGGAGTCCTATCTCGCGCGCCCGTCCGAGTCGCCGTTTTGGTTTGCGTCTTTCTCAACACTTAGTCGGTGACATCCCGGGGCTTTTAGTGCCGACGGATGAGAAAGGGGGAAACCTCTGAGGTAACGGGGAAATACCAGGGTTTCACGAGGCTTTTTGCCTCACTCCTTTGCATTGCTTAGCGTCACTCCGTTCGTTTGGCTGCTCCGTTTGGGACGTGCCCCGAACGGCTTCTTCAGCACTCTCAGCGCACTCACGCTTGGGCTCACCCCCTGGTGTTCCGGAGCTCCTCTGGGAAGCGTCCCAAATCAGCGCTTTATCGTGCTCACCGCACGTCTGCCCTCTGGCGCGTTGGCGTGTATCACCGCGAACTCGCACACATCAGCTGTAGGGGCCATTCCCACCGCAGTGCGTGTTTTCCCCTCTTTTTTTGTTTTTGTCAATTGGAGAGCCTTTTGCTCTGCCTTTTTGCTCATCCCTAGTTATTATTAAACGTCATTTGATCCCCATTCCTGCATCCTGGGGTCCTCCCTCCTATTCCGTAACTGGTTTCTCAAAGAAAAATGACATAGGAGGGATTTACATATTTCAGTAGTTGTACTAGTGAGGCTGGTGCATGCGAATGTAGACCGATCAGGTCTGCGAAGCAAAATCCTCACACCACTGCCAGAGAGGAGATGGATAGTAATGTATAGTAAAAATTTCATAGTAAATGAAATTCCGATCCCACGAAATTAAAGCAAAGATACAAGAGCAGAGACGTTCTGAATCGAAGTATAATTACCCTGTCTCTGCAGAATGATTCTCCTACTGTTTGTTGAGTGTGTTGTCGTGTTGGTCATGTGCTGGTCGTAGATTCCCAGACTTTGTTCTATTCTTTATACTCTAGAGAAATGATCATGGTGAAATAAGTTGTAAAGTTGCCTTTAACGGCAACCGATTCCCGGCATAGTTAACAGATCGCTGTCAAGCCAAACCACTTCCATGTGCGTGAGGATTAAATCGAAACACGTAGACCGCGAGGCTGGCGATGTCTGTATTTTGTGTTTTGCTCATTTACAATTTTAGTCATGTGCTTTTAGGTACATCCCAAAGACTTGCATTAGGTTAAGTGGTCACTCTAAACTAAAACGTTTTGGACTAGTATCAGCGTAACCTTGCTCCTGTCATGAACAGCCACTGAAGCTGTTATGTTAACATGTGAACTGGTGAGGGTTTTTTTTCTGTCCCTGCACAATCTCTATTATTATTCGACTCTGCCTCTTTAGGTTTCAGCATTAAGCTTGAATCCTGTGCCAGCTTTTTCTCGTCCACGCCGAAGAACAAATAAAACGTTCGGCTCCTTCACAGATCGTCGGCCCACGTCGTGAAAAAGTGATAAGAGCGATGGCGAGAGAGTCTATCCGGAGTCTGTTATCCAACCTGTAACCAACTGTTAGCGAAACGCCTCAGGAGGACAGAGACGTGGCCGGCGTGCTGCTCGTTAGACACACAGCGAAGGAGGAATGGAGGGTGTGATTTGTTGAATAATGCTTGCTTACACCGTCAGGTTAAGGTTCTGTTGCGAAACTTTAGTGCACCCTTTCAGTAAATTGGCTTTTTGGGGAACTCCACACAGGCGGTGGTTGGGTGGAGATGACGATCTGGATCTCACATGCTGTACAAGTAACCTATAATTGCTTGGATTGTAAGTTTGTATCGAATGAAAGTCGCTCTGGATATAAATTGAAATGTAAAATGTAAATACTGATTAGGGACATTTTGCTTTGCATTTCGTTACTAGCAGACGGTGTGACGGTGTGCCTCCAGTAACTTACCGCTGATGACTCCATCCATCCGTCCATTATATTCCTCTTAATCCACACGGGGTCGCAGGCCAGCCTCTAGAGACACTATTAGAGACACTAATTAACCTAACATGCATGTCTTTGGACAATTGTATTATTTACTTAATTTTACTATTAATACAACCTAACTATTTCAATTAGCATCTAGGCCCATTTTTAGTCTTGGTCCTCCCAAGGTTTTATCCTTACACCTGTTAGGGAGTTTTTCCTTGCCACCGTCGCCATAGGCTTGCTCAATTCGGGATTGGCCTTTTAAGATCATGCAAGATTATAAAGCTGCTTTGAAACAACGCACCTTGTGAAAAGCGCTATAGAATTAAATAGGACTTGACTTGACCAGTCTGTGGTTCTACCATAGAGCTTTCGTTTCTGCTTCTGTAGTTTTGTGAGGGCCAACAATCTTTACTTGAACCGTACTCACCTGATTAATGAGATCATGACTGTCGGGTATAAAAACAGCTCCTGTATCTGAGTCTCATCTCTATTATGTCGTTAAAAAAAACCTGTAAACCTCCTGGTTAATGTGATTGCTTTTCCTGTTGCTCCGCGTGCGTGCGTTTGTGTGTGTGGTGTGTTAGGATTGTAACCCCGAGTGCCAGCAGTTGTCGGTGGCTTGTGTTTGCGTACACGCTGTTTCCCCTCAAGAGCAGACATTCGAACAGATGTCAGTGTTTGGTCACATCTGGAGTGACGGGCCGAAAATGAGAAACAAGAGAAACAACCGGCGCCGTTCTCTGTGCTAACACGGTGCGACCCTGCGGATCGGGGGTTGCTTATTAACGGTGTGTGTGTGTGTGTGTGTGTGTGTGTGTGTGTGTGTTTAGTTGATTGTTCATGTGTGATGTTCATTTGTTTGCAATGATTACTGGTTTGGTATGATGGATCTGTTGTGATATAATGATCTGTAGCAGTACCTGGTGCCCTGTGTGTGTGTGTGTGTGTGTGTGTGTGTGTGTGTGTGTGTGTGTGTGTGTGTGTTTGCTTGTGTTTGCTTGGTTGATTGTTTATGTGTAATGTTTTTGTGTTTAATGATTACTGGTGTGGTATGATAGATCTATTGTGATATAATGATCTGTGGGAGTACCTGGTATGTGTGTGTGTATGTGTTTGTATGTGTGTGTGTGTTTGGTTGTGTTTGCTTGGTTGATTGTTCATGTGTAATGTTTATTTGTTTTTAATGATTACTGGTGTGGTATGATAGATCTATTGTGATATAATGATCTGTGGGAGTACCTGGTGTGTGTGTGTGTGTGTGTGTGTGTGTGTGTGTGTGTGTGTGTGTGTGTGTGTGTGTGTTTCTCAATATGATTGTCTAAAATATTGTCTGACTGATGG